>CABHPP010108337.1:2228-15812 GCA_902168425.1 Peromyscus attwateri
GGTGGTGGTAATTGGTGGTGGTGCACACCTTTAATCTGAGCACTCCGAAGGCAGAGACAGGAGGATCTATGAGTTCCAAGGCAGCCAGAGCTACACATAGAAACCCTGTCTTGAAAAAAAAAAAAAGAAAAAAAAAGGGGGGGGGGTCTTTTAATCCATGCTGGCCACAAGCTTGCTATAGGTTCCATAACCTTGAACTTGTGAATTTGTGATCTTCCTGCCTCCACTGTATAAATGCTAATATTACATCTGGGTGACACCATGTACCGTTTATGCAGTGTTAGGGGCTAAACCCAACGTTGCATGCTACTTAGGCAAGCACTCTACAAACTGAGCCATACCGACATTTTTATAGATGGCCAGCTCCGTTGATAAAGGGAGAAAGTGGGCCCGTGGCTTCAGTAGCCTGCTCATGGCCAGAGTGAGGTGCACACACTTGGCCCATGGTGTGCGAGGTGGGGGTAGGGAGTTGGGGAGCAAAGCATTCAGTGACTTAGTTGCCATCACACCTATACCGGGTATCCCACTTACATTTCTGCTCATCCCAGAGGACTGGGAACCCTTCTTCATTGAGTTTTGTGCTCATATCCCCACGGCAACCTGGAGCCCATGCCCTTACCCATCGTGCCGCAACCAACAGCTAGCCCATAGCGCCACAGTGCCGAGCGCAGGTTCGTGTAGCCCCGGTTTGGAGCCTCCGCAGGAACCCGGATCAGAGGTCGGGACAAGGCTGCAACAGCCAGGGAGGTCCAGAAGATGCCCTGGCCGGCGCAAAACAGTCCAAGGATGGCAAAGAAGCGGCCCCGTTCATGCTGGAAAAGCAGCACATCCCGTGGGACCCCATTTTGCAAAGGCCGGTACACAGGGTGGGACCGCAGTACAGACAACAGCCCGCTCACCCACCGCCGCCAGGGCGCAGCCATAGCGGAACACTTCCGTCTGCGGGGCGGGACTTCCTGTCACGACGCACTCTCCCACCCTCCTGCATTGAGGAAACAGGCCAGTAACGGGACACAAACTACAATATCACTCTTTATCTTAAAAAGTAAAGGGAATCAGGGGATAAGTACACAGAGCACCTAAGTCCTTCGGGTAGTTTAGTGTCAGCTCTACAAAGTAAGCTTTGGCTTCCTGGCACCGTGAGGCTCAATCTTCAGGAAGTCTTCTGTAAGTCTTCCAGAAGGCAGGTGAGGAGGATGAGGCAGCCCTCCCTCCTCAGTCACAGTTACAGGCTGGCCTCAGGCTGGACAGGAGATGGCAGATGACAGCCAGACAATATTATCCAAGGGCTATTTACAAGGGGGCTTTTCCTGTGATCATTTCATAAACGCTACTTCTGGAATCTCTCCCTTGGCCTGCAGAAAGAGAAAAGGTGAGTCAAATGACCGCTTTCCCACCTGCCCTGCCCAGCTCATGTGACCCCCTCCTGGCTGTCCTGGAACTCTATATAGAGCAGGCTGGCATCAAACTCAATCTGGCTGCCTCTGCCTCCCAAGTGCTGGGATTGAAGGCACATACCACCACACCTAGCCTTCATTTGACCCTTTGTTTTAAAAGCTCAGATCCTGTTTTTCCGCCACAAAATTCCCATACCCTACCTTGAGATGAGTGAAGGCCTGAGCAGATTTGGTGTAGTCCCAGTTATTGTCTTGAAGGCACCTGATGTGGGATTAAAATAGGAAGCCACATGAGAACCAAAATGCAGTCCTTCTGACCACAAAAAAAAAAAAAAAAAAAAAAAAGAGGCACTCTAGAATCCATCCCATGGAGAAAGTCACCAAAGTCCCAATAAGCTGATACATTGTTGCACCACTTACACAAATTAAACATTAAAATGTCAAAATGTACTTTTACACTGGAAGGGAAGGATTTACATGGTTTAAAAACTAAGTTGCAGGCCGGGCGGTGGTGGCCCACGCCTTTAATCCCAGCACTCGGGAGGCAGAGGTAGGCGGATCTCTGTGAGTTCAAGGCCAGCCTGGGCTACCAAGTGAGTTCCAGGAAAGGCGCAAAGCTACACAGAGAAACCCTGTCTCGAAAAATCAAAAAAAATAATAAATAAATAAATAAAAAATAAAAACTAAGTTGCAAGTGGGTAAAATGGTGCAGGCTTTTAATCCCCAGCACTCAGGAGGCTGAATCAGGTGGGAATTACCAAGTCTGAGGCAAACTTGAGCTACAGAATGACTTCTAAGCAGCCAAGGTACACAGTGAGACCCTGTCTCAAAACAAAACTATGCTGCAGAACCACATAGAAAAGAGCTCTGGAACAAGGCATGCACCTATAGTCCCAGATCCCCTGGAATGAGGAGGATCACTGGAGTCCAGCTTTGGTAACTTAGTGAGACCTTGTCTCAAAATGACAAGTAAAAAGAGGACTGGGGCCGGGCGGTGGTGGCGCACGCCTTTAATCCCAGCACTTGGGAGGCAGAGCCAGGTGGATCTCTGTGAGTTCAAGGCCAGCCTGGTCTACAAAGTGAGTTCCAGGAAAGGCACAAAACTACACTGAGAAACCCTCTCTCGAAAAAACCCAAAAAAAAAAAAAAAAAAAAAAGAGCCATGCAATGGCTCATGCCTTTAATCACACCACTCTGGAGGAAGAGGCAGGAGGTTATCTATGAGTTCAAGGCCAGACAAGTACATAGTGTGACCCTGTTTCAAAAGCATAACAAAAAGAGGCCCAGGAAAATTAGTTCAGTGGCAGAGTGCTTGCCTAGCATACATGAAGTCTAGGTTTAATCCCTAATTCTGCTGGGGGGAGGGGGGAGCAATAGGTAGGTGGGAGGGCAACAATTCATTCTTCATTTGTGTTTTGGAATTTTATAAATAATTTATGCAGAAGTCTTAGTAGGAATCTTTTTTTTTTTTTTTTTTAAGCACTATTATTCATTGTCAGGCCATCTGTTTCCTCTTGGTCCTATCCATGCTCAGCACTCACTTCTGAGACCACTCGAGGTTCATGCCAGACTGGGTAGAGAATGCTTGCAACATTTCCTGTTGTTCTGGGGAGAGCGTGGGTACTGGGCTGGAAGAAGGTGTGGGTGCAGGCATGGCGAAGGCTCTTTGGATTTCTTCAGGGCTGGCATTCCGCACAAACAATTCATCATTTACAATACATAGCCTTGGAGACAAAGAACACCTTAAATAAATGGACAAATAACTTCACCCTACTACACTGTCTGTTCTCAGATCTGGTTAACATCCACATGCTGCCCATCCCATGTTACCTTTTATCATTTATTCTCAACTACAGACTAGGTGTTTAGGAGGATTCCTCCCGAACACAGTACAATTATATGTTCACTCCCCAACCTACTTCTCAGTAGTTATTCAAGCTTCATGAACTTCCTATTGCTTTTATACAATTCTGATAACTCCCTGAGGAATAATTCTTTCCAATTATCACACTGCTAGTCTGAGACTAAACCTGATAAGCTGATCACTTACCCTGAATTGCTGGCAGGAACAGCAATGAACGTCCTCGTGAAAGCACGTAACGAATCTCGAGACTTCCCATCCACTGCAATGAGAACAGCAGCAATGGCCCTTAGAGTCACTCAAGCTTCATCTTTACAAAAGGTTCTCACACCACGTATTTGATACAAAGAATCCTAGCTTGGTCAGGTCAGGATGTTTATTTGGACATGGGAACAGAGGTGGGATGAAGGGACAGATCAGAGAGAAGAGTAACAGGAACTAAGTGAAGCAACTTAGAAAGTGCTTAGCCTGTGGCCTGGCAAAGTATCTGAAGTCACTTCACTTCCTAAAGCACCTCTGTATAAGGCTATTATGAACCTCATCTAACAAAACAGAAAAAAAGAATGTGAGGATCAGAGGTACTGTAACTTTCCCAAACCCACGGAATAAACACAGGGATGGAAATGGAGACCTGTCTGACTCTTCCATCTACACTGTTCTGGTCCCCAGGTTTTTGTCACACTGCATCTAAGACAGGTGGGATCTAAGATTAAGCCAAGATGGTCTGGATAAATAGAAAGGGATGAGAAGATAGCTGGGAAACTAAAGATAAGGAGAAAGGTTCAGGACTCAAGATTCTTACCTTCCTTAAAGACGCCATTGACAGAAAAACACAGCAATGTGCTCTGAAAGAGGAAAAGCACCAGAAGCAATGGGGTTCCCAACCAGAGCCTGAGCCTCCTCTCCCTGAGTGCTGAGCCCTTACCCACCCCAGGTCTGGGCTTCTGTAAGGAGAACGTGTGCTTACTGTTTGCGCACTTATGTCTACCACAAAGGAATTGATGTCATGTTGAGTTTTAGGTAACTCATTGAGGAAGGCAACAACGTTGAGACGTGTATGCTTTAATAGCCGGAATCGCAGGGCTGCAAGCAGAAGGAAGAGAAACAAGGTTAGAGCACACTGGCTAGCTCTGCTGACTGTTTCCCATTTTGATTGCTCACAGGAAATACTTACTGGGATCTTTAAGCTTCTTCACGTTTCTGCTGTCTTTGAAGTATTCACCTAAGTTGCTTCTGGAAAATAGGAGGGGAAGATGGTGGTGGTCAGACAGTGGCCTGTATCTCCCAAAGAACCCTCTATGTGGTTCTGGGTAGGTTCTGATATATGACACTCACCGGACAGAGTTCTGGGGGGTGGAAGGAATGCTTAGCGAACAACATGCGCCATCATGGTAGGCATCCAGGAGACCCTGGCGGTCTCCTGAGTCATAAATTGCGTAGTACCTGTAAGGAAAGTAAAAGGTAGAATCTAAGTTCTGTGTCTGAAAGTAAGGGGACACAGTAGTGAGCTATGTACAGGCCAGCCACTATCCCCAGCCCTAAAGGCTCCTGAGATACTCACTGCTGCAAGAAGTGCAGGACCAAACTCTTTAGGTTCTCTGTTCCAAAATAGCTTCCCTGAAATCAAACAAGATATTAGGAACATAGGACCAATATGCTTCACACTCATGAGTTTCTAATTCTATCCTCAAAATCTGACCTTGCAGGGTGGTAGCACTGTGGGGGCTTCAACATCAAAGGCAATTGGAGGGGGTAGCTCATGGCCATCCTGTGGAAAAAAGTGAATGTAACATGTGAAACAGAAGAAAGACTTCATTTGTGAGCACAAAGAAAACCTAAGTGTGAAGGGTCAGGAGTCAGTCATAAAAAGGCATAGAGTGTGCAGGAATCTCATGAGAACTTTTCTAGGATGATGGCTACCACTGCTAGCAAATTCTCAAAGGGATCTACACATCCGCACTGGTGGTCATAAAACAGAAGGAAGACCTTGGTTGTGCTTGTTAGAAGAGAATGAAGTGTTAAACTTACCAGCCGTAATAACTTGGGAAATCGTTCGCGAATGGCGCTGTCAAGAACGGGACAGAAGTAAGTGACGCTTCAGAGCCATCATGCCTCCTGGGCTGCTCTAGGAGCAAATACACCAAAAACCCGAGGAACAGCCCATCCCATCCTGCTCATTGCCCACTCCTTCCCAGCCTGCACTCAGGGACAAGAACCCCCATTCCCCTCCTCACCAGGGGCACCCCTTCTGGACTGCCTTGAAGGCTGGCTGTTTCTTCTCTGATCCCGAGTGCCATAGGAGGAACACTCTCAGCCCAGGCTTTAAGCCTAGGGCGCCTTCCCCACCTTGCCCCCCTTACCTTCCACCTACTCACCTGTGCAGCCCCGGGAGGAGGGAATGGGGTGGGAGCCCAGGGGCTCCGCTGCCTCAACAGGTATCCACCAGTTCTGCCAGGTCTGGCCTTGGCCAAGACCAGAACACACCACAAGTATGGCACAGGATGTTGGGGCAGGGAGATGAGTAAGACAGGGCTCAAGAGGAAAGAAGGCAAGAAGAGAGACCAAGGGAAAGGAGGAAAGAAGAGAAAGGTAGGCAGGGCAGGGACAAGAGAGAGATGAGGAGATAAGGAGAGGAAGCAAATCAACAAGAGACAGAACTGAAGGCAAAGGCACTTAGAGAAGAACGGGAGAAAGAAAGACCTCCTGATACAGTCCTTTCCTTCACCTGCCCCTTTTCTGTGGTTCCAAGGTAGAAATGGAGAACAAATCCTATTATAGTGGTTTGTAGTCGCTGTTGGCAAGGTCTCTGTCTGCTCCCTGGGTCCCGGTCTGAACTGGGCGTGGGAGGTAAAGCAGCCATGGGGCCAGGAGACCTCCCTCAGAAGACATGAGGGTTCAGGCCCCTGCCGAGTTGGGGGGGTGAGGGTCTGTGCCCCACCTCAGTTGGCCCCCAAGTTTTCTCCTGATGGCCCCTCTGCGACTGTGCCTGTCTTAGGTTGTTCCTTCCCTGAGGAATCTTACCCGTCTCTGGCTAACCAGCCATCCTCCGGGGCCAAGCAGGGTGATGTGAGGTGTGCAAGTGAGGGAGGGGCAGTGCCCCTGACAGGGTCATTTCTTTGTCTCCTTGGTAGCAGATGCCCCTGTGGCCTCCACACCCAGCACCTGCCTTGGGATCCCCTCGCCTGCTGGCGGGGCCCCGGCTTTGGTCACATCTTAGGGAACCCAGGTTTCTTCTCCAGGTAGGGCCCAGCTCACAGCACTGGGCAAGAGAGACCAATAGCATGGTACCAGCCTCCAAGAGGCATCAACCTCCGCATGGGCAGGAAAGACCAGGCCACAGCCTTGGGAAAGTAGATCATGAGAAGAGTCCCTCTTGGCACAATGGCAAGAGGGACCATCAAAGGACAAAAGAGGGAAGGCCCATCTCAGTAGGTAGTCCCAGTTAGACAGGACTTTCTCACACTGAGTATACTAGGCTTTTGGCTAAAGACAATCATATAGGTGGGGCATATATACATAAGACACCCCCATATCAGAACAGAAAATGAGAGGTGCCCTTCCTGGAACAACAGGTAGGGAGATTCTAGAAAAGGCTGTGTTCAAGAAGGAAAGAGAAAGGCCAGAAAAATCAGAGAACAGTAGTAGTCAGGTGAGAAGGAAAGAAAGGAGATCTGGGACAAAGCTGGGAGACACAGAGAGGCAGAAAGGAGTACGTGATCCTCCTCCCAAAGGACAGGTGGTTCCAGCTCAGGGCTGCATGTTCTCCTGTAGACGGGCACTGGTCAGGGTGCATTAACTCAGCCTCCCAGGGGGTGAAGGTCCCCAGGAGGGGAGACAGAGGCTACAACTGACCTGATATAGGTGGACTGGTCTCGGAAGTTATCACACATGGGGTTTCTGTCAAGCCACAACTCTTCCAACTTCAGCCCTTTTATCTTGTCTAATTCCCGCTCAGACTTCAACTGTGAAGGATAAGGAGAGTGCAAAAGGGAAGAAAGAGACCGCAGTAAGGACAGCAGCTGGAGCTCCATACTCCCAAACGCTACCTAAGTTTTCTTTCTTGACTCCCACCGTGGCCAGTCAAACTCTTCTCACCCTCCACCACTGATAATAAAGCCTGTGATAAAGCCAGGGTCAGTGTGATGGCTCAGTGGACAGAAAGAAACTCTTGCTGCACAAGCCTCACAACCCAAGTTCCAGCCCAAGAACCCACAGTGGAAGAAAAGAACCAACCAAAAGTTGTTCTCTGACTTCCACCCACTCATAATCAGTAACTATTAAAAATAAAAGCATCACTAGGTTATTGGTCCTCACTTCGTTTCCAGAGAGATTTAGGGTCTTTAGATTCGGCGCTTTCTGTACAATGCTAGACATATCATCCAGCTTGTATAGTCTGTTGTTGCTCAAGTTCAACGACAGTAGCTATGAACAGAACAAAGTTTAGAATAGAAGTGTTATCATATATAGTCCAGAGGCAAGTCTGGCCCCTCATCCTACCCTATTTATCCCACTCTGCTTTCTCATGCAAAAACTGAAGCTTTACCTCAGGAATATTCTCTTCAATGATCCGCAGTGTGGCCGCCATACAGCTTCTGCGGTTTAGAACAACATCAATGTTCTGGGCCACCAAACCTTCAGCGTGCAGAAAGAAAAAGAAGTCTGAGAGGGCTTGCCCACACCAATGTTAGAAAGACTGACTGTTCCCCGCTCCATCTAGTCAGGACCACTACTGTCACCCATACCTGGGTCTGAGCGGAGGCCCTTGAGGTCAAGTGCTTGTTGGGAGCCATCATATCGTTCACTCATGATCAGCTAGAGGAAAGAAGACAAAGAGTTTAGTGGTCACTGAGGGAACTTTAAAGACTGATGGACCACTTAAGCCAGCCTCACCTTGAGCTGCTCTACTTGTTCAGGCTTCAGTTCATTCTGTACAGTGTGAGGTGGAGCAGAGGAGTTGATGATGATAGATATCTGATGAGAAGACAGAAAGGCAAGAGTATACTTGAGGTGAGCCTAATCCCCAGAACTACCATTTAGTCCTTTTTATTCAGTGCATTAGCGTCAACCTATGCCATACCAGGCCCTTTGTCTAACATACCCTTCTGTTTTCTTGATCGTGAATCTTATAGTTCACAGCTTTTAATGCAGAAGCAGTACTGGCATCTTCCACAAAAAACTGGGCCCGTGTGTTTTCATAGTGAAACTGGAAGAAGGAAAAAGAAGAACATTAGATTTGGAGTCTACAGACCTTTGGCCAGCCTCCTAAGTCTGACCTCACCTTACCTCAATGGGGTTGAAGGGGACACTGCACTTGCTCTGAATCATGCTCAGGAGCCACGTTTTGTCATACTTTTTGCCATAAGGAATCTGGAAGTGAGAGAGAAGGACAGCACATTTCAGTTCTCCTTTTGTATTTTCTGCCAAGACTGAAAAGATTTCTAGAGCTTTGGGGTAGAGCTCAGAGATAGAAGACACGCTTAACATGGCATGTATGGGGCTCAGTGATAGAAGGCACAAGGCATGCTTACATGCACAAGGCTGGTAGAGCCCTTCTATCACAAAATTACTGGGTTTTTTTCTCCTAAAGAGAGGACCAGACGTGCCGGGCATTTTGGCGCACGCCTTTAATCCCAGCACTTAGGAGGCAGAGGCAGGTGGATCTCTGTGAGTTCCAGGCCAACCATGTCTACAAAGTGAGTTTCAGGACAGCCAGGACTGTTATACAGAGAAACCCTGTCTCGAAAATCAAAATAAATAATTAAAATAAAAAGAAGAAAAAGAAAGAAAGGACCAGATGTATGGTTTCCATTTGAGATACAAAGATTTCCTTAAAATCTTTTCCATATACTTATTATTCCTTGCAAGATGGCTCAGACAACATGGCCACACATCAAATATATGAATTCTAAATCCTAAGATATTATGTGCACCTTACTGCCCCGTAGAAACTCCACAGCCACCGAGAGCCATTCTTAGCTTAAGGGTTCCTCTACCTCCTGACCATACTTAGCAGATTCCCCTTCCACTTACCATTGTGCCTATTCTCAACTCCCTTCCTTAACCCTGTTCTTAGAATAACATTATCTTAGAAAGGGTGGATAAATGTCATACTTGATTGTTGAGTAAACATTGGAGAAAATGGATTTGAGGGGCTGGGAGCAGGTGTCAAACACCTTTACTGAGTTCAGTCCCATTTCATGAATCATGTAATCTCCCAAGGTACTCACTGTAATCTTGAACCACTTCTTGGTGGTCCCATCTTGGCTGGTACCAGCCCCTGCTCTCTCTGGAGGAGGTCTGTCTCTCCTTACAGTAATATGAATTCGATCTCGATCATGCCAAGTATCCCCCCGACGGTTAGGCCGGTTGGCATAGGGGTTGCTGTTGGGAAGCAGAATTAAATTTCCATGAACACTAGGAAAGATGAACCTGTCCTGCTAGTGAAACTACAACTACTAAATTGGTTTGGTCAAGTATCACTTTACAAAGTGAGAGGAGAAACAACAAAGACAATAACAGGACTATATAATTCAGTGGGCCACCATTTAAAGCAAACCAATTAGTCACTTACTATCTTACTCGGGGGCCATCTTGGGGATCATTCATTGCCACATCTCCATCATCTTCTTCAAACCGGGAAGACCGTACACCAGAACCACCTCTTCCAGACCGACGATTCCCCTCACACTTCCATCGGAAAGGCCCTCGGCCTTTCTTTCTTCTCTGAGGGAAACTAACACGGTCATCATGCTCTGAAATTGAAAACAGATACAGAAATTAGTAATATATCAGTGGTCTTAGTTACCTTGGTGTGATCACTCTGTATTACTGGGAAAGACAGATACTAACTACATAGGCTATCGCCATATAGAGACACTTAGCCTCTAGCCAGAGGAAAGAACTTTCTGTAGGACACTGACATCAAGAACAAGTTATTGGAAAACTGTAGAGCTATTGAAAAATAAAAGGGTCAAGAATGTACCACAAGGAGCTGGAAAGGTGACTCAGTCTTTGTTTTGATTTTTGATACAGGGCTTCTCTTTGTAGCCCTAGCTATCATCCAACTCAGAGATCCATCTACCTCTGCCTCCTGAGTGCTGGGATTAAAGGCATGCACCACCACTGCCTGGCAAGATGACTTTTTTTTCTTAATTTATTCTTCTCTATCCCGACCATAGTCTCTACTCCCTCCACTTCTCCCTGTTTCCCCCACTGCCCCCCAATCCACTGCTCCTCCATTTCCATCAGAAAAGAGCAGGTCTCCCAGTGATGTCAACCAAACACAGCATAACAAGATGCAGTAAGACTAGACACAAAGCCGGGCAGTGGTGGCGCAGGCCTTTAATCCCAGCACTCAGGAGGCAAAGGCAAGTGGATCTCTGTGAGTTCAAGTCCTGCCTGATCTACAGAGCAAGTTCCAGGACAGGCTCCAAAGCTACCCAGAGAAATTCTGTCTCAAAAAAACAAAACAAAACAACCCAAACACCCCCCCCCAAAAAAAAAAGAGTAGGCACAAACCCTCATATTAAGGCTTGACAAGGCAACCCAGGAGGAGGAAAAGGATCCCAAGCGCAGGCAAGAGAGTCAGAGATACTCTAACTCCAGGAGTCCCACAAAAACTCCAAGCTAAACAACAACAACATATATGCAGAGGAACTAGTGCAGACCCATGCAGGCCTCATGATTGCTGCTTCAGTCTCTGTGAGCCCCTATGAGTCCTGCTTAGTTGATTCTGTGGGCCATGTTCTGGTGGTGTCCTCAACTCCTCTGGCTCCTACAATCCTTCCTCCCCCTCTTCCATGGGGTTCTCTGAGTTCTGACTAATGTTTGGGTGTGGGTCTTTATATCTGCTCCCACCAGCTGCTGAAGTAGTCTCTGGTGATTACTGAGTGAGGCATCTCATTCTTTTTTTTTTTTTTTTTTTTTTTTTTTCGAGACAGGGTTTCTCTGTGTAGCTTTGCGCCTTTCCTGGAACTCACTTGGTAGCCCAGGCTGGCCTCAAACTCACAGAGATCCACCTGGCTCTGCCTCCCGAGTGCTGGGATTAAAGGCGTGCGCCACCACCGCCCGGCGAGGCATCTCAGAATGAGCACTCACTGGCTGCTCTTCTAGAGAAGCACCTTTGATTCCCAGCACCCACACTGCAGTGCACAACTGACTGTTAACTTCATTCCAAACACTAATGTATAAGCAGGCAAAATACTCATATATATTAAAAATGAAAAAAAAGGAAAAAGGAAAAAAAATGTAGAGTGCTTGCCTAGCACACTCAAAGACCTGGGTTTGATCGCCAGCATCGCCTCAACACAAACAGACAAAAACAATAACAACAACAACAAAAAAACATTTTTTCATTTGGATATGGTAGCCCATGCTTATTATACCAGCAGCTGGGAGGTAGAGGCAGGAGAATCAGGAGTTCAAGATCATTTGTCACTACTTACTAAATTTAAGACCAATCTGCCCAGCACTCGGGAGGCAGAGCCAGGTGGATCTCTGTGAGTTTGAGGCCAGCCTGGGCTACAGAGTGAGTTCCAGGAAAGGCGCAAAGCTACACAGAGAAACCCTGTCTCGAAACCCCCCCCCCCAAAAAAAAGACCAATCTGGGCTGTCTTAAAAAAAAAATAAAGTTTAAAAGGGAGTGGGGGGTGGAGGATTCTCTCCACAAGTTCATATGAACAACCTTAGAAATCAGTGGGTTAGAGGCTGGAGAGATGACTCAATATTTAGAGTACCTGCTGCTCTTCTAGAGGACCCAGAATTGGTTCCTAGCACCCACATGGCCGCTCACAACTGTGCTCTACAATGTGGATGCTGGGAGTCAAAGCTGGTCCTCTTAAGTCATTTCTCCAGCCCCCTGAGGTACATTCTTGACCCTTTTGTATTTCAACATCCCTATAGTTTTCCAATAACTTGTTCCTGATGTTGATGTCCTATTAAAAAGTCCTTTCCTTTGGTCTGGGCACAGGTGTCTGTATGGAGGTAGCCTTTGTAGTTAGTTCCAGGGGATCCAATACTTTCTTCTAGGCTCTGCAGGCACCAGATACACACATGCAGGCAAAATATCCAGACACAGAAAATTAAAATAAATGAATAAATCTTTAAAAGAAAGAGTAATGAGCCGGGCGGTGGTGGCGCACGCCTTTAATCCCAGCACTCGGGAGGCAGAGCCAGGCGGATCTCTGTGAGTTCGAGGCCAGCCTGGGCTACAGAGTGAGTTCCAGGAAAGGCGCAATGCTACACAGAGAAACCCTGTCTAAAAAAACCAAAAAAAAAAAAAAAAAAAGAAAGAGTAATGAAAGGTGAATATATCACAATACATTGTGTAGATGTATGAAATTGTCAAAAAATCATAAAGTTAAAGAAAGTGAAACAGAAACCAGTTCCTACATAAAAAAGTAAAATGTGGAAATGTAACCCCACCTCTGAAAACTACTTGAAATTTTTGCCTGTACATACAAATGATGGCCACAGAGCAAGATGTGGGAAATAACTGTAATCCCAGCAATTGGGAAGTGGGGGCCTCAATTGTACAAAAGTTCAAGGCCATCCTGGACTACATGAGATCCTGTCTCAAAAAATAAAAAATTCTTACAAATATGACCTATTTTAAAACCTCCTAATAACAATCACCTCCTCTTTGCTCTCAAACTGTTACTCTGAATTTGGGAAATGCTAGTTTCTTTGAGCAGAAATACCCTGCACTTCACGGGACTTCTAGATTCAGGGTCTGGTGGCAGTTACACATCAGGGTCCTGAATGTTCTCTAATATAAAAACTGTGTTTGAAGCAGGGGGATCAAAAGTTCCAGACCAGCTAAGACCCTGCCTTAAAAAGGAAAATAAGGGGCTGGAGAGATGGCTCAGAGTGGTTAAGAGCACTGATGACTACTCTTCCAGAGGACCTGAGTTCAGTTCCCAGCACCTACATGGCAGGTTAAAACTGTCTGTTACGCCAGTTCCAGGGGACCTAAAACCCATGGCAAAACACTAATGCACATAAAATTAAAAAAAAAAAAAAAAAAAAAGGAAAATAAGCTAGATATAGATAGGGACACATAACTTTAATTCCAGGAATTTACAGAGGCAGGTAGATCTCTGTGAGTTTTCAAGGCCAGCCTGGACTACCCAGTGAGTACAGTGAGTTCCAAAAACAGTGCTACACACTGAGACCTTGTCTAAAAAAAAAAAAAAAAAGAAAAGAAAGAAAGAAAACGGTAAATAAATAAAACCAAGTGTAGTAGTACACGGTTTTTAAGGCAACAGGATAAGAGGCTCAAGGTCATCCTCCCATGTGTAGAGTTCAAGGCCAGTCTCCCCCCCCCCC
>CABHPP010108338.1:7930-24660 GCA_902168425.1 Peromyscus attwateri
TCACACACCACACACACACACACACACCACACACACACACACACACACACACACACAGAACCTGGGGAGAAGCCATGAGCAGATAAAACTGGTTTGGAGATTGGTTCACCTTTGTCTGAGTTTTTCTCCCTCTCCCTCTCCCCTGGCCTGTCCCCAATCTTATAGTTGATGATCTCACTATAATGTTTTTAAAGACAAACATGGGGAATTTGTGGAGAAATGGTTCAGTGGTTAAGGTCCTCTGCTCTTCAGACAAGTGGAGTACTTGTCTGACATGTGCAAGTCCCTGGGTTTGATCACCAGGACTGAAAATAAAACCAAGAAATAATTTATAATCATGAAAATTAATTCTCAGCAGATAGTCTAAAGAGTAAAGCAGGTACAAGTAAAACATATCTTAAAATGATGGGTCCAGTGATCTCAGAGTATGTGCACTGAGTCAATAAAAATCACTGTCTATGAGACATTGTAAGTGTCTGCCCCTATTCCCTTCATGTCTTCCCAGCCTCATCCTCCATAGTAGGCTCAAGGTATGGTTTCACTTCTGATTGCAAAGCATGCTCTATCCTTCACTGTGAGAATCTAACTGCCTTTGTCCATGAAGAACTAGATACCTTGACATTCATAATATGTCTATTTAAGCCTGGTCTTTAATCCATCTTGTAGCCTATGCATGGATAGTTTGATCTCCTGTAGCCTGTGCATGGATAGTTTGATCTCCTGTAGCCTGTGCATGGATAGTTTGATCTCCTGTAGCCTGTGCATGGATAGTTTGATCTCCTGTAGCCTGTGCATGGATAGTATGGATAGTTTGATCCCCTGTATCCTGTGCATGGATAGTTTGATCTCCTGTAGTCTATGCATAAATAGCTGGATCTCTGCCTTGCTTTCTGATTGGCACATGAGTCAGTGATTCAAACCAAGGGAAACATTATCCCGAGTGGTTAACACTAAATCACCCTCTCTGGGAGAACATGGGAACAAGGTCCCATTCCTAACCAAGAAGCTATCTGCATTGATTCTTTCTAGCAAAGAAGAAATCAGTTTTCTCCGATGGAGTCTCACTGAGACTATCAGGCATACTCCAGGGCAGGCTCCATATCCAGGAATAGCTGGCTAACACAAAACAAACTCCATGTTTTCTTGTGGGCTTTTTGTTTCATTTTTGTTTTGTTTTGGCATTTTTTTGTTCGTTTTTGTTTGTCTTGATTTTCTTTTTGTGTGTGTTTTGTTTTTTGTTTATTTGTTTGCTTGTTTCTAGGGTTTTTTGAGATATAGAAAGAATACGAAGTTGGGTTGGTAGGGAAAATCTGGAAAGAGTTGAGGGAGGGGGAAATCATTACCAAAATGTATTGTATAAAAATTCTTTTTTTCTTAATTTTTTATTCACTTTACATACCAACCACAGATGCCCCTCTCATCCCTTGTCCCACTCCTCCCACTTTCCCCCCTCACTCCTCATCCCCTCCTCCAATAGGGTGAGTTCTCCCATGAGGGGACAGCTAAGCCTGGTACATTCAGTTGAGACAGGACCGAGCCCCTCCCTGCTTTATCAGGGGTGAGCAAGGTGTCCGACCACAGGTAATGGAATCTTAGTATGGCTACTTCTCAGAAAATTGGGAATTAATCTACCTCAAGACCCAATGATACCACTCTTGGGCATATATCCAAGTAATATTCAAGCATACCACAAGGACACTTGCTCAACTATGTTCATAGCAGCATTATTCATAATAGCCAGAACCAGGAAACAACCTAGATGCCCCTCAATCAAAGAATGGATAAAGAAAATGTGGTACATTTACACAATGGAATATTATTCAGCTGTAAAAAACAATGACATCATGAAATTTGCAGGCAAATGGATGGAACTAGAAAATATCATCCTGAGTGAGGTAACCCAGACCCAGAAGGACAAATATTGTATGTACTCATAAATGGATACTAGATGTAGAAAAATTATTAAATTAAAAATTAATAAACTACTTACTCTCAAGCTTTGTTAGAAGTCATGTCTTTTTAGCCTGCACCCTATTCTTTTGCCTTATTTCCCTGGAGATACTCTGTAAAATAAATAAATAAGCAAATAAATAACAGGCTACTGCCATACAATTGTGCTTTAGGGGACCAGACTAGATAATTCCTAGATACAATCTAACAGGATGGCAAACTTAAAGACAAAGTAAACATCATCAAAAGAATAACTATAATAATCTGATTTAGATCTAGATTAACAAATAATTAATCTGAAATAGATTTTATTCCAAAAACTTCTAAATAGAATATCTGTGAAGAGAACATAATTCTCAGTCTAGAATTTCATACCCTGCTAAACTAAGCTAGGTGTGAAGCACAAATATTTTCATGAATAACAAAAAGATATGGTGTACAAAACACAACTAGTTACAGAAATAAATGTTAATTCCATTATCTAAGAATGAAATTTTCAAAAAGAGAAAGTTCAAAATTAATAAATATCAAGAAGAAATAGGATATGTTTAGTAAAATTAAATGTGAACTTTGTATTTAAAAAAGCCTTGAAACCATTATAGCAATATTGACCTAAACTTGTAAATGAAATATCTAGATAGGGTTAGAATAACTACAATGCACTAAAAGCTTCCTGTATTGACTGGAAAGAAAACAAGGCTATTGATTCATTTTAAGCTTTCTAAGACAACTGTGAAAATTAAAATTCAGAAATTACAACTAGAATAGAATTAGAATTGGTATTTAACATATTAATCAATAGAGAAGGAAGAATAATAAAATAAACTCTAATTCTGTGAACTAGAAAACATTTCAATAAAGAGGCAAAGATCATAGGAGACAGAAAATCCAAATGATTATAAAGTGTATTTATATATCTTGGAAATCATAGGTGATTTCAGAATTAATGAGTTATATATATATATATGGTGCTTAGTTTAATGTATTTTTCTAATTAATAAATTAGAAGGGTAAGAAATTAATAAGCATATAAAATACACAGACAACCTGGTTAAAACTTCTAGTCTAAAGAAAATGTGTGGGATTCAGACACAAAATTGGAGATTATAAGCTGATTATATTCTTAACATAATTTTTTGTTATCAATAATGTATAGAAATGTATAAAACCAGGACAGAAAGATACAGAAATGTAATTATCTCATGAAACTCTAAAACCAATCAGAAAACAATGGGCCCAGTCTTTTACTGAAATTAAAATAAATTTAAGATTAATTTCTAAAAAACTAAATTGTAGTTTACAACTACAACTTTCTGGAAGAAAATTAAAAGTAAATGTCACAAGCAATCTCATACTAACAAATGAGATAATAAAAATGAAATGGACAAATTCTCAGAAAGACACAAACTATCTAAATTGACTCATAGAGAAATAAAAATTCTGTACAGAGTGTTAGTGAGTTAAAAAGCTAATAATAGAAATTATCAGTACTTTCCTCAAAGAAGAGCCAGGACCAAACTGCTTTGCTGAAAAAGGTTTCTCACAACTAAAAGAGAATTATACTTTACAAAGTTAAACCAATAGAAGGAAACTGAATCTAGGAACACATAGAAAGGATTATATTCTGTGGTTGAGTAGATTTATGCTAGTAATGCAAGATTGGTTCAATGAGTGAAAATCTAGTCAGATGGTATATCATCATCATAATAATATGACAAATAGAAACAGCTCACATCATTATCCCAATATGGAAAACACTTTTGACAAAATCAAACATCATTTTATAACAAGAAAATTAAGTATAAGTAGGATGAAAGTTCCTCTACACAATAAAAGATATTAAGATATTTGTAAAAAAAAAAAAAAAAAAAAAAAAGTACTACTAAATTAATGTCCATCTGTGGTAGCATGACAAATGCCCCTCTTACAAGACAACAGTTGGCTGTGGTAGCCTAGAAGAGTCCTATGGTAGCTGTTAGATCCACTGCGACCTTTTAGTTGACTCTGCATCCCCCATGGAAACAAATGTTGGATCCAGAGATTCAGGAAGGAATAGCAATGCACAGTCCATATTCTGGGTTCTGGGCTACTAAGCACCTCAGCTTCTCACTACCTGTTTATTAAGCAAAAGCTGTTTTGGTGGGTTGTAGTGGGCAGCCAGCTGTTCCAGCTTTGACCTAGAAGTACTACCCCAAGTGAGGCTTCCAGTAACTGTCACGCCTACCTATGACCTGCCCCTGAGGCAGCTGAGACAGGAGGCCTTAAGACCTGAGATCCGGATGTGCCGGCTCTCTTGGTTCCTGGTGATCCTGGATGCTGGATGGTAGACTGAGCAGAGTTCTCCAGAGAACGTCACTGGACTGCATTTCACCTCTCCTGGATCCTGTAACCTATCCCTTTACTTGTTGTAAGTTATCCCAAAATAAACCTCCCTTTTAACTACGTGGAGTTGCCTTAATAAATCCCCCAATAGTGGGTGTATACAGTAGCAACATAAACTGGAAGATGGGACTGTGAAAGATCAGGAAATAGTGACATTTGTGTAAATGATGATGGTCTTAGTTGCTGTTCCATCCATGGGAAGAAACCCCCAAGACCATAGCAACTCATAAAAGGAAACATTCAACTGGAGGCTTGCTTACATTGTCACCAGGGTAGGGAGCATGGTGCTGAGCACTAGCTGAGAACTCACATCTGATCCACAAATTGCAGGCCTAGAGGAGGGAGGGAGTGCTGTGGGATGGTCTGTGTGTCAAATGCTCTGATTGGCCAATAAATAAAACACTGATTGGCCAGTGGCCAGGCAGGAAGTATAGGCGGGACTAACAGAGAGGAGAACTGAGAGAACAGGAAGGTGAGAGAGACACTGCCAGCCGCCACCATGACAAGCAGCATGTGAAGATGCCGGTAAGCCACAAGCCATGTGGCAAGGTATAGATTTATAGAAATGGATTAATTTAAGATGTAAGAACTAGATAGCCAGAAGCCTGAGCCATTAGGCCAAACAGTTTAAATAATATAAGCGTCTGTGTGTTTATTTTATAAGTGGGCTGACAGACTGCCGGGGCTTGGCGGAACCCAGAGAGAAAATTTTCCAGCTACAAGGGAGGGACAGAGGGACAGAGGGAGGGAAGCAGGGAGGGAGAGGAAGACTGGGCCTGGCATGAGCTTTGAAACCTCAAAGCCTACCCTCAGAGACACTCCTCCCCAAACAAGGCCACACCTCCTATCCTTTCTAAATGGGCCACCAACTGGGAACCAAACATTCACATATCTGAGCCTCTGGGGCGTTCTCACTCAAACCACCACAATAACCTTGGCAAAGCTATTTGGAAATTAGGAAAAGGAGATGTCAGACAAGGAACGGGCAAGAAGACAACAGGCAAAGCAGGCACTTGGAGGAGTCATTTTCCTCACCCTTCAACAACTGATCAAACACAACTTCAGAGAGAGTGTTCTGGCTCAGCGTCTCAGAGGGTGTGACCCACGGTCAGCTGACTCCATGCCTCTGGGCCCAGTGTGAGGCCAAGTATCACGGCAGCAGCAGGAGCATATGGAGGGAGCTGCTCACCTTACAGGAGACAGGAAGCAGAGAAAGGGAGGTCAACAAAACCTGGGACAGGATCCAGCCCCTGACCACCTGCTTCCTTCAGCCAGATTCACCTCCTGAAGCTCCCACAGCCTCCCCACAAAGAGCCACCAGCAGGGGAACCAAGTGTTTGATCATGAGCCTATGGGGACATTTCACTTTTGAACCATAAGGCTCCTCACTGCAGAAACATCTATTAATGAAGAGAGGATGGAGGGAGATGAAGTAGTGCACTGGAACGACATCTATCAATGTGAACAGATGTTACAACAATGTAACCCTGGGTGGAAGACCCAGGAGACACCCAGAGCATATTATTACAAAGGTTAAAGTTCATGCAGGACTCAAATCAAGACAGGGAGCACTGGGCTGAGAAAAAGGAAAACCACACTTGGTTTTGATGTTTACAAGCTTTTGTCTATGGTGTACAAATCTTAGAGAAAAACTAGAAGATCTGGACATTTGTTAATTTGGGGAAGCAGGCAAATGTCATGCATAATATTGTTTTATTGATCTTTTGCATCTTTTATTACTAAATCTATTTATTTATAATCTTCTACTTTGATATGAACATTACATGCAGTGGAGGCTGGGAGATGACTCAGTGGTTAAGGGCCCTTGTTCTGTTAGCATGAGGACCTGAGACAGAATACCCAGCTCCCACATTAAACTGCCTTCTAAATACTTGTGTGTCGAGCCACAGCTTACTGCTGCCCTGAGCCTTTGTCAGAGAAGTTTCCCATCGCAGTGAGTGGCAGCAGTAGTTAATGGAGAGGCTCATAATGGGTCAATGTGATAGCAATAAGAGGCAGTGGTATATTTAGTCCTAAATGGGTCACATACATTACCCCTCCAAGGCTCAGGGAACATTCTGGAGGAGGTGGAAAGAACAGAAGGCTTGGAGGATAGGAAGGTGAGCTGTAACAAAGATGTCTCCTGGACATGACATGGCTATCACACTCATTAGCTCCCTGTAGCTGTGGTTACTCATGGAAGACAGCATCTCATCATGAAGAGGGAAGGCTTCTTTTATTTGTTTGTTTGTTTGTTTGTTTGTTTCCCATGACAGAGTTCTCTGTGTAGCCGTGGTTGTCCTGGAACTTGCTCTGTAGACCTGGAACTCAGAGGTCCGCCTGCCTCTGCCTCCCTGGTGCTGGGATTAGAGGCCTGTGCTACCACTGCCTGGCTGAGGAAAGGCTTCTTTCTTGAGGAGGCATCTCTCTCTGAAGGATCATAGTCAGCTGATGGTGTTGGGGTCAGGAGGTCAGGGGTGCCCTCTCACCCCTGATCATACAGGCAGGCAGGTAGGCAGGTAGGTAGGCAGGCAGGCAGGCAGACAGGTAGACAGGCAGGCAGGCAGACAGGCAGACAGGCAGACAGGCAGGCAGGCAGGCAGGCAGGCAAACAGACAGGCAGGCAGGCAGGCAGGCAGGCAAACAGACAGGCAGGCAGGCAGGCAGACAGGCAGACAGGCAGGCAGACAGACAGGCAGACAGGCAGGCAAACAGGCAGACAGGCAGACAGGCAGGCAGGCAGACAGGCAGGAAAGCAGACAGGCAGGCAGACAGACAGGCAGGCAGGCAGACAGACAGACAGGCAGACAGACAGGCAGACAGGCAGACAGGCAGGCAGACAGGCAGGCAGACAGACAGGCAGACAGGCAGGAAAGCAGACAGGCAGGCAGGCAGACAGACAGACAGGCAGACAGGCAGGCAGGCAGGCAGACAGGCAGGAAAGCAGACAGGCAGGCAGACAGACAGGCAGACATCCACGCACACACACTCACACAAGTGGGAAGAGGACTTGCTGGGAAGGAGAAGGTTTCGGCAGAAGGAGGAAGAATGAGAGAGAGTAAAGGGGAATGTAAACAACTAAAATTATTATTTATATTATGAAACTGCCAAAGAATAAAAAATGATTTTAAAAACCTTTCAAACAGTGGGCACAACCACTTTGTGGACCTTAAAGTGACACAGTGTGATAGTATGTATGCGTGAAGATGCCACAGTGAGACTGATTCATGTTAACACAAAAAATCTAAAATAAAACCCCCAAAGCTGGAAATGACTGTACATGCCTGTAACTCCAGCTTGGGGGTGGGGTGGGGTGGAGGGAATGGAGAAGCAGAGAGGGAGACTCTTGTCCATCCTGCTCTGGCCTCCATGTGTGAACGTATCACATACACACACACTCCCAAACAGTGAGCTTATGACATATGTATATGCTTTGTGGCTAAACTTTTATGATATATAGACCACAGGCCTCACACTAGGAAATCGTGTCCCATTTCCCCATTTACAAGTGGAAGGGGCCACACCACAAGAAACACAGAATCAACACTTTAACAAGGACTAGATGCAGTAACTCTAGGGGCTGAAAGGAGGCGTTCCTGAACAAAAGCCTGGAAACATCAACCTTAACAGAAGAGCTGGTGTGGATGGGATGCATTTTGACAGGGTGTTTATTTGACTTTAAGGGTGGGGATGCTCCAACATGCCGGGGAGTCGTGGAAATGAAAAAAAAATCAGACCTAGAGCCATAGAGAATGTTCAGAAAATTCATTTCTGGTGACACAATTTGACTAAAGAAGTGTCACAATGGAGTTTATCTTTGGATGACTCTGAATTAATGTGAAAGCAGCCCCATCCTAGTGTGTGTGTTTGCAGCCATGTCCAGACACCAGTGTGGGCCCCAGACAACATCCTTTCAAAGGGCTTTCTATATGTGTGCAACAAAGAGAGAGAGCTTGAACGAGCAAGCTCACATTCTAAGACATGCCACTAGTTTATGATGCGTGAGGGAAGCTGCTGCAATGAGAAATGAAGAGGTGTAGAGACTTCGCTGAGTCTCATAGCACTCTGGAGGGATGAGGTCGCAATTCCAAGCTAACAATCTACAGTTCAGGGAAACAGCTAACCAGCGTCCACTGTAAAGGTGGACCATGCGCTTTGCTTATTCAAGGCCTGGGCTGAATCCCCAGGACCAAATGTAAAACAGAAGCGCAGAGTTGCCAGTGATGATAGAAATCTGACTTGGAACACAGGTGGAGACGGGTAAGAAGTGGAAGAGACCGACTGTGGAGCAGAAAAGTCTGAGGGTTTTAGGAGGCTTCTGGACTAGAGGGGCAACTCATGTGGGTATCTAGTTTGCCCTGGTTGAAATCAGTTTTTAGGAGGACTCCACTGTGAGGATTACATATTCTTCCTGTTTCTAACTGTAACACATTCATCATTGTGGACACAGGCTCTGCTTCTGACTGTACTTAAGAGAGTTTTGTTCCATCATCCTCATCCAGCCACAGGACCTCAGAGCCACCATGGCTTAGGTCACTGGCCAGTCCTTCAGACTATCTTTGAGTCAGCCCTGGTCTAGTGCATCCAGAATAGATTTTACAGAGCATGAAGAATTGCATGAGATCAACAAAAGCAAGCTGTGCAGACAATCAATGCAGTAACCTGTATGTGTGCATGTGTGCCTGCCTCTCTCTCTCTCTCTCTCTCTCTCTCTCTCTCTCTCTCTCTCTCTCCTCTCTCTCTCTCTCTGTGTGTGTGTGTGTGTGTGTGTGTGTGTGTGTGTGTGTGTGTGTGCTCTCCAGCTATTCTCCTTTACACATACTTGTATATATGCTTTAATTCTACCAAGCCCAGTACTATGGCATTGTGTTTTTATATTCTCCCAAAAGCTACACACTATTATCTTTCTATTCAAAAAATAAAAACAAGATAAACAACAACAAAAACAAAAGAAAAGAAAAGAAAAAAAAACAGAAGGAGAAGCAGTAGTGAGCCCACAGGGTGCAGGAATTTCTAGTCAGCCACCACACAAAGCAAGCTCACCTTTCTTTCAGAGGCATCAGGACCAGAGACTGTGGGGGCATTGAGCAGCACAGGGGGAGGGTCTGAGAACAAGGGTAGCTATGTGCAGTTGGGCAGAGCTGTAGTTAAACGCCCAGTGGCATTTATTCTGGGCATAGAGGCACCCACCTATACGCATGACTGATTTAACTAATATAACAAGTTCTTTCTTAGTTTTGCACCTTGGAGACCATGAAAAAAAGAGGCAAAAGAAATCCAAAGTAAATGAATAAAATCAGTATTTTCTTTTACTGGAAAATACGAGAGCTATACAGTAAACCCTTACAGTATTTCCATCTGTTGGGTAGATGAATCAAGAATAGTTTTATATTTATAATTACAGAGAGAACGTGTGAAAGACCCTTATTCCTTTTTTCCCTTCTCTTAAAAACTGGTGAATAGGGCCTTTAGTACTCAATCTTAAATGAATGTTGTATATTTTGGCATGGTGTCAAAGTGTTAACAGAACTAATACTATGGTCTTCCAAGGGGGAAAAACAAATAGTTTAACACTGAGGTATTTTGAAGCAGGTGCTCTGTACAATTAAAGACCATTGTGGCTTTTGAAGGCACCCTTCCAAGAACCAGAAATCTGAAAAATGAATACACTGTCAGTTTGATCAAATATCTGGGGTTTCTGCTTCTGTGGGGGAAAGAAACCAGAAGTTAAAGATCACAGAAAAAAAGTTATGCTTAGTTAAGCATAATATACAAAACACTTCTTAAAGACTGCCAGTGTCCTAAGGAAAAACTGTACATAGTCTTTAGTTACTCAGATCCAAACAAAGCTCTAGTAGTTCAACTACTTATTGGTTTTCACTTCATACATCAACAGGATACATTAAACACATGCTGTGTTAGCTTTTCCTGGGGAGATACAATCACCACAGATGGTCATCCCACAGACAAAGAGTTCATCAAAGTCCAACTTAGGGAAATCAATGAGTTCATTGGGCTTTCTTACAAAAGATGGATGAGGGGTTCTTTTTGGGAGTGTGGGTGACCCCAAAACAGCTGCATTACTACTAAGTTCCACTCTATCATTTGACCTCCTGGAAGCTGCATCATGGCATCCTGCCTTCAATCAACCTTTCACATCTACATACAATCCAGTATCTCTCAAGATCACTCGCCACTGGGGGTAGGAAGTGACAGTTTGGAATCTCAGACATGCTTTCCTGACCCTCCAGAGGGACAGTCAATAACTCCATCACTATGACCAAAGCCCTGGCAAGCACTGTATTGTTTCTCATGGCTACAGGGCAAAGTCCCCAAATGCCACTTTGTTATGATCACAGGAAAAAGTTCCATATAAAAATACTTGAACAAGAAGGTATAAAAATCAGAATTTGGGGCAGACAAAACTGAAATTGGAATTTTGTAATATAAAGGAAAGTTGAAAGGGGCACAAGCAAACAAATATTAATAAGATAGGAGTAAAGAAAAACAGAAGATAAGAACGAAAGAAATTGGGGTAAGAGGAAAGCCAAGAAGAACATAAATAAAAACTTCCACATCAGGGAAAAGAGATCAGAAGAATGAACCACTTGACCATCTAGCAAAACCCAATCGTTGGACTTGACAGGTGAAAAGCCCCCTGCTATAGTCTATAGATGGCCTTTTGGAGTGACTCCATACTGGTGGAGGTGAGGTCACTACTTCTGCTCTAGATGTCACACGTCCTTATCCTCGAGTGAGAAATGCTCAGCAACCCTTCAGGAGAACCAAGGAGATTATGCAAAAGTTCAACACAGAATCTTGTAAGAGGAGCCAAAGAATAGTTGAGAACAACAAAAACTCTCCTGGCCTATGTCCCAAAGGTGGGGAACTCAGAAGAGCCAAGAAAACAAGGCACATTCCTCCTGTGGGAGCTCGGAGCTGTGATGTTTCCAGAATCCTGAGGATGTGGGCTCTGGAATGCTATGCCATTGATCATGCCAATCAAAGGACCTTGTGGTCTGAGTCCTAACCTTTGCTGTAGAAAACCATCCTCATGGGGATCGTGTGGATGAGAATTCCTAGAAAGAAGCTGGCTGCAAAGGCTGATGCACTACAAAATGTCAACAACTATGGAGAGTTTGAATGTCCCATGGCCAGAGCCAAATGGTAATTTCTCTTGAGCTATCTCTAGCCCCATAAGCACTTTTCCTTGCCCATCTCTGTATCAGGTCTAGAACATCCTGATAAACACATAAAAACCTTTGGAATATAATTAACCTCTTAAAACCCTTTCTCTACCAATAGAAGGGCTTAGAAAGCTACCAGATAGCATCTGGGACCTATAGTTGAGATAACCTCTGCCTGCTGTAGCTGCTGACTTAATGGTTCCACCAATGTATTGTTTACATTGCCTTTTATTTATGAATTTCTCTGTTCTGTTGCTATAAAACTCCACGAAACTTTTTGCATTTCACATGGGAACATGGAACCTGGTAACCTAACTTTGTGTTTCCCAAGCCACAGTTGCTCAAGTTTGGCTTCAGAATAAACTGAGGTGGTATTGTATTTCCCAAAATATTGTGCACCCTAATAAACTTATCTGGGGTCAGAGACAGAACAGCCACAATATTAAACATAGAAGTTAGGCAGTGGTAGCACACGCCTTTAATCCTAGCAGTCCAGAGGCAGAAATCCATCTGTTCAAGGATACAGCCAAGCATGGTGACTCACGCCTTTAATCTCAGAAAGGGAGCCTTTAATCCTAGGGAGTGATGGTAGAAAGCAGAAAGGTATATAAGGCATGAGGACCAGAAACTAGAAGTTTTAACTGGTTAAGCTTCAGGCTTTCGAGCAACAGTTCAACTGAGAACCATTGGGATGAGGACACAGAAGCTTCCAGTCTGAGGAAACAAGATCAGCTGAGAAGTTGGCCAGGTGAGGTTAGCTGTGGTTTGTTCTGTCTCTCTGACCATCCAGCATTTCACCCTAATACCTGGCCTGGATTTGTTTTTATTAATAAGAACTTTTAAGATTCCTGTTACAATAAGCTCTTTTGTTACCTTTGATATTCGAGTTGTGGGTTTTTTTATTTGCTTGCTTGTTTTTGCATCAACAAATAACTATACAAATACCTACTTCTGCTAAAGGATAAAAAAGTCCAAAACAGGTCACTGAACCCACTAGACTTTCAACAACTATGAAATTGGAAATGTGATTTTAAAACTTTAGATGTACAATTTTAATATCTTTATTTTTCACTAAAAATTGGGGAGGGCAATGCTGATACTCAACTGGAATCAGAGTTTCACTGCATTTTTTCAGACATACAAACTACCTTATTATATTTTAAATTAATTTTTAATTCATAAGAAAATAAGGACCTCCAAGTCACCTAACAGCATTTTTGTGACTTTTCATTGTGTGTCTCATTCTCTGTTTCAATTAGGCATTTGCATACATCTTCATGATCAGACAGCTCTACAGCACACTGCTTGTAAGTCCAATTTTACCCTAGGAAATTCACAGCAACTTAGGGGTCTTGGAGGGGTTTTCCTTCTGCCTCATTACACCAAGAAACCAGAAAGCACCATAGCTCCCATTTTCCTGATTTCTGGGCAGCTTACTTTTATATCAACTGATGGTCAAGATTCAGTTTTCCCAAGTTCTTATTCCCCAGAGGAGTGGTTCTTAGACCAGACCTGACTACACTGAACTATCTGGTGTGATTTTGAGGTTACTCATGAGCCAAGTGTGTGCTCTGAGTCTGACTGACGGATTCAGAGCCTTTGATGGTGAGGTCTGAGCATCAGCAATGCTTCTCAACTCCTCATGTGACCTGTGGTACAGCCAGCTTCAGAACCATTGTTCTATGGTAGTCTCTTTAAAATGTTAATGAACATGGAGATCATAACTGGGTGTTGAGTGACTTTTCCTGGGGCAATGTCTATTTACACAAGGCGGAGAATGCTCAGATAGACTACAGAGAGGATTCGGTCCAACTGCAGCAGTTGCACCAACGGGAAGTCCCACCCGGTCTATCAGGGAAGGGTCGGTGTGAGAACACAGGCACATGTGTGTGTCTCCGCCTGTGTGTGAGGTAAGAGGACAACCTTAGGTATCAAGTCCTCACCTTTCATCTTGTTTGGGAAAGGATCCCTTAGCTGTGTCACTCAAGTTCTTAACTCTTATATAACCTCAGAGGCAAGCGAGGCCTGGTGAGCCCCCAAGCTGCTCCAATGAGGGAATATTAAGAGGCCAGTTCTTGAGGGTCATGTGATCACAGATGTTCTGATACAGGATGGCCACGGCTATGTCTAACTCAGAGAAAAGTACTGACTGAATGCAGGGACAGAAATCTTAATACCTACTATAATTCTTAAAGCTTACCATCTAACAGCCTTTACCCAGAAGGCTAAGCCTGATATTTATGACATTTCTTTTCCATATTTCCAGGCTGAATTATTTCTCCTCCCACCTCCACCTCTGCCTGAACTGCCAGCTAACTGGCTTAGTCACCACCATGTGACACTCTTGCCAACCTGGTGTTTTTACCCTCTTTTGTATCTATTCCAGCCCGAATGTTCTAGAAGCCCTTCCTTATATTTAAATAACTGTGCTCCTTTACTATAGCTAGTTGATATCTAGTATGTGTTTCAAGCCTCAGAGCAGAACTTTATGTATAGTTCCTGGGTTCCCTTGTCACTTTGAAACCTCATCAACAAGATGATGATATCATCCACCTATTTCAAATTTAGTGGGTCATTGTACTCCATTCACCCCTTTTATTTTCTCAAATATATATCTCTCTATATATTTTAAATCTCTCTCCACCCCCTTCTCCCTCTCCACTCTCTCTTTGTGTGTGTGTGTGTGTGTGTGTGTGTGTGTGTGTGTGTGTGTGTATGTGCATGTGTGTGTTCAGTGTGAGAACATGGGCATGTGTGTATATGTGTGTGTCACAGCTTGTATGTAAAGGAAAAGATCCCTTATCCTTCACATGTGCATGAGGATAACTGGTCTATGGGTTTCTGTGGATTTTCCTGTCTCCATCTTCCATCTCATTGGGATTATATCTACATACTAGTAGATCCAGCTTTATATGGGTTCTGGGAATTCAAACTCAGGTCCCCAACCTTGTCTGGCAAGCACTTTATCTACTGAGTCATCTCCCCAGCCCTTGTCAACCATAAAACACCAATGAATGTAGCTAACTTATCCCTCATCTTTCCACAAAACACTGCTGTAACATCTACCTGGCCACCCTCCACCTTCACTGTGAAATACTCCCCCTCCCCCTTCTCAGTACTCACATGGTTTCCAAGGCTTTCAAGTAGAAACTGCTGTTGTTAAGAGAATTACCCCAAGCTACAACAGCCAGGCTCAAAACTGCTGGATTCAATAAAATAGTCTCAACCAGGGGATGCCTGCCTCCTGCCGGAACATTTGGCAAATGAGACATTTTTGGTTGTCATAATTTGGCAGATGCAACTAGCATCTATGGGTAGAAGCCAGAGGTGCTAAATATATCACAGTGCCCAAGACAATTCCCATACCAAAGAATTTCCAACCTCAATTTTCAATAATACTGGGGCTGAGGAACTGATTAAAATAGTCTTAAGTAGAATGAGAGAGAGCCACATGCCTGTGTTATTCACCTATGTATTTATAAATCTGTGTCTTCTATGGCAGTTAGAATGTGATGTCCTCCACAGGCTTATGTATCTGAACACTCTTGGTCCCCAACTGGTAGCTCCACCTGAGAAGATCCAAAGAAACCTAGCTCAGGCTGTGCCTTAAAGTCATCAGCCTTCACAATCCCACCACATATTGTGTCTTATGCATTGGATTATGATATCCAACAGAGATAGATCTATATTACTCTGTCTAAGCCTATATACTTCTTAAGCATGGGAAGTACTTCTATATTGTATTTTACTCTTTATAAGTAGTCCAGGTCTTATTTAACATTGACTTCTGATAGGATCATGTAAGGAAGTCCACACCTTTTGCGGTAGAGGAGCACCAGAACACCCAACCTAGACCAGGAGGAAAATAAGAGCCAGTGAGACTGTGCTGTCAGATCCACAGCCCCTGTCAACAGTAAGGTTTACTTTCTCTTTCTCCAGCCATTTTTCCAGACAGAAACTTGCTGTGGACAGGACTTAATTTTATGTTTGTGGCATCCTTACCTCTTAATGAGGCATAATCACAGTGTAGACACCCAGAGCTTATTAGATGAATAAAACAGTGGATGAATGTCAACAAGAGACAGACCAGTCCCCTTGGCCATGGTGGGGATACCATGTATGATTTCAGTAACTAACCAGCTCTAACACCATATGCATACTCCAAAAACTAAGCCAGTGGGGATTTTTGTAAAATGAGAACTCTCCTCAGTTGAGAACAAACAAGTACCAAGAAATCCCAAAGCATATATCTTAGCAAGAAATACTGAGCTGCTTACTATACAACAGTTATGAGATCCAAATAATTCATTGGCAATGAGATTGTTATATGCCATCAAGGTTGAAGAAAATCTATCCAGAACCTTTAGGAAGATGCCTCTCTCTCTCTCTTGTCTGCATCTTGTATCTCTGAGACACAATATGTGGTGGGATTGTGAAGGCTGATGACTTTAAGGCACAGCCTGAGCTAGGTTTCTTTGGATAGAATTCATCTGTTATATTGGAAAGAACTTCAAAATGTAACGCTCATTTAAAAAAAAATGCCCACTTAAGAAGAATCTCTTAACTTTTCTCTGAGTTCTGGTGTTTTTCAAAGACATTATCTTTCATGGATTATATTGACTTGTTATATGACTGTTAAAAACCTGTCACATCTCATTTCACACACCACTATTTTAGACGATGAGTGATGTCCATACACACACAGAGACAGAGTGTTGATAAGTTGATTTTCTGAAATGAAAGACGTAAGTAGTCATTTCCATTCAGTTCTGCAATTAAAAATACCCTATTGAATTTTCATTATATACATTTTGTTTGTTTGTTTGTTTGTTTGTTTGTTTGTTTACAGGGTCTTACTCTGTAGCCCAAAGTGGTTTGAACTTGTGGCAATTCTTCTGTGTCTACCTCTTGAGCACTAGGGAATACAGGTGTGAGTCATCAACCGGAATTTTAAATACTGAAATTATGCTAATAACCATAAGGTATATTTGATCAGTAGTAGAAAGCATGTTTAAGGCTGGGTGATGGTGGTGCACACCTTTAATCCCAGCACTTGGGAGGCAGAGCCAGGCAGATCTCTGTGAGTCTGAGGTCAGCGTGATCTACAGAGCGAGATCCAGGACAGGCACCAAAACTACACAGACAAACCCTGTTTCAAAAAAACAAAAAAAAAAAAAGAAGGAGGAGGAGGAGGAGGAGAAGGAGGAGGAG
>CABHPP010108338.1:24760-75558 GCA_902168425.1 Peromyscus attwateri
AGAAGAAGAAGAAGAAGAAGAAGAAGAAGAAGAAGAAGAAGAAGAAGAAGAAGAAGAAGAAGAAGAAGAAAAGAAAGCATGTTTAAGACATGGATTCTATCTGTGGAGACTATTTGGTATTAATGTGGGCCCCACCCTTGCCCCTACCTAGATGTCCATACAAGACAGGACTCCAGTGAAACCTGAATGCTGTAGTAAATGTCCCCAGAATAAAGACAGCTGCTTCTTGCTGGGTCTTCCTCGCACTCTGAAAGACAGAAGATGGGGGGAATTCACACAAACAGAAGGGAAGGTGTGTGCATCTGTTAAATGTGCACAAAGTGCACCTACAAACTAGATAAGCAGAACCTCTGTCCTTGTAGGGGATCCTCCCTTAGTAGCAGATAAATAGGTAAACAAATAACTGTAGTAGTGAGGGATGAACGCTCTACGAACAAAGAAAAGACCTGGGTCAGAATATTGGCTGAAAAGTAAAAAAGCGTAAAGAATGAATCAAGGAAAAGTGTTTTGTGCTGAAATACTCTTTCATCAGGCTATCACAGTGCTTCTTTATTTCTAAGATATGCACAAATAAAAAGCTGGTGGCTAAATTCTCAACCTTTAATTTGTCAGCATTTAATAAATGGAATTACCCCAACTCACATCAGTGAGAGTGTATGCAAATATAAATGATGAGATAAAAGCAAGCCTAACCTGAAATCAATCCTCGGGAAGGGTTCAGTTTCCCTGGAGGACACTCAACTCTCACTGGAATTCTGTTCCTGTCATCCTTGACTGTTGCATTGTTAATAGACACACTGATTCCACTGTCTGTCAACTGGAGTCCAGAAAACCCATGCACACTCAAAGGACTGGTTCAAGAGGCAAGCAGGGTGATAGCCACATGCTCAGCATGGGCACAGTTTTATTTGACAAGGCAGTATCATTACATATTGCATGTCAGGTCAGGGGAAGTGGCTCAGCAGTTAGGCACTGTCTGCTCTTGCAGAGGACCTGGGTTCTTTTCCCAGCACCCACATGCTGGCTCACAACCATCTGTGACTCCAGTTCCAGGGGAATCCAATACCTTCTTCCAACCTCTGTGGGCACCAGGCATGAACATGGCGCACATACAGAGATGCAGGCAAAACATTAATACACATAAAATAAACAATTCTAAAAGAAAAATATCTAAGAACCCTAAGAATGCATCAGCTTATGCCCATGGACCCAGGACTCAGAGGCTGAGGCAGGAGGATTTCATGGGTTTGAGGTCAGCCTTGGCCACATTATGAGTTCCAGACCACCCTGGAAATACAGGCCAGTCAGTCTATAGGCTACAGAGTCAGACCTGTCTCAATCATTCATTCATTCAATTAATAAATAAATCTTTCAGGCAATCAACCCAAATATCAAAATTGCCCAGTGAACTGCCCATGGGGACTATCTTTTCTATTTGAGTTCACTCCTAAAGCCAGACCATGGCAGTGGGTCCTGCTGCCCGAGGACCACAGTTGACCAAGTCGAGGAGTTTTTATTCCAGGCAGCCTTTGTCTATGAGGACACTAGAGAGCAACAGATTTGCCCCAAAATGGTTCCCTATAAACCTAGCTAACTTTTTACCTGCAAGATGTACTAAGGCAAATTTAAAATTTCTCCCAATAGTATCATATGTGTGTGCTAAGTACACATACATCCACACACAGAGTGATGCTCATCAACCCACTAAGATGGTCCCACTCACTGGGACTTTTGTGACAGCCCCTGCTTGTCTGTGCTCCCACTCAGACCAGGAGCACCCAGGCCTGATTTCAGTCTCTATGCATGTTCCTCTACTTTTGTTTTTTTTTGTTTTTGTTTTTTTTTTTTTTTTGAGACAGAGTTTCTCTGTGGAGCTTTGCGCCTTTCCTGGAGCTCACTTGGTAGCCCAGGCTGGCCTCGAACTCACAGAGATCCACCTGCCTCTGCCTCCAGAGTGCTGTTGTTTTTATTTATTATTTATTTTTGACTTTTGATCTCATACTCAGGCCAAGCTGTGAGAAAGCTCATTTGGTAGCCCGGGTTGGCCTCACCTTCTAACTGCTAGGATTACAGGGATGTGCCATCAATGGCTGACTTTACTACTATAAATTCTAGTGAAAATTTCAATATCAAATGTAGCACAGTGTAAAGATATTTGAAGAACTATTGTTAATGTGTTTTCTCTTTACATTGTTACGGATTTTTCATAACTGTTTCACATTTTACCAATAATATTACATTTGCTATTGATCCATTTACAGAATCTATTTCATAAAATTATAGTAGTTCTTTCACTCATCTAACATTTCCATGGTAAGAAAACCCATTTGTACATTCTGATATGGCTATTTATCTGAAATGGTTTGATACGCTTTGATGAACACATCCCATGACATTATTAAACAGCCAAACAGTTGCAATCTGTATTCAATGATTTTTGTTTAGTAACATTTGATTTTCAATTTTATTTTACTAATTTATGGGAAGGTAATTATTTTCTACACTATTTTTCTTACATAAAAAATTTAGGGGGTTGGAGAGATGAGTCAGTAGTTGAGAATATTTATTGCTCTTCCAGAGGAACCAAATTCAGTTCCCAGCTCCCACATGAAGGTGAGGTGTCCAGAATGACTCACAGATGCAAGTAGCTCTGGTTCCAGGGGATGTGATGTTCTCTTCTGGCCTCTGTGGGTACCCTCACACCTGTGTTCATGCACATGCACACATACACAAACACATATAATAAATAAATAACAAAATAAATGATTTCAAAAATTTAGATAGCAATGTTTAAAATATAGTCATTAGCCAAGCATATAAAATGAAGTATAATTCCCAGTCCAATGCTTAATTCTTAAGAACTTAAATAAAATACTGTGTCTAATTCCTTCCTAGACCATATTTAAAAGTGTACATTACCTCTTCCAACAACCTAAGAAAATAAACATTATCTCAGTTTTCCACATAAGTCAGTGACACTCTGAAAATGCAAATTAAGTAGTTATCAATGTCACTGGGAATAGAGGAGGAGGCTGGGGAGTCAGAAAGTTTAATCATATTCTCAAGATGGTGTCATCAGACCTTCATAGCTCTAGATCCAAAGGGCTCATTGTCTTGCATGCTTTGCATGTGGGTTCGGAGACTTCTACACTTCACTCACTAACCATCTCCTCAACAATGAGTGCTGATTTTGCTTCCAAAAGATTTGTACTCATTGAATTCTTGGCACATTCATTTCTTATATAAGAATGCAATATTACAACAGGAAAAAGAATATACCTATGTCTCCTTCAAAACTCAGACAACCGTAACATAAGGAAATTCAACTCCATGGAGAGCTTTGTAGCTGAAGCTAAGTTTAAATAATCTTTCTGGGCTTTTGAGATTAGCCTTGATCTGTGCCCCTGCATCGTTCCGTTGCTATCCGAGTCCTGGTGCAGATGTGGATGGAGGATAGATGAGGTGACGGTGTTAATTGGGATACAGATGTTCAGTGGATAGAATATGGATTGGATGCAGATGAAAGTCTAGTGGTGCCTTGCTCACTAATTAGCCCCTCAAAGACCATTGGAGGCAGTGTGGAGAAGTCTACCCTGCTATTGCCTGCTCAGGTTAATAAGACGCTTACTTAACAGGTTAATAAAAAGGTTAATAAGAAGGCCCACAAAGGTCTTCCATCAGCAATTCAGAATAAAACTCTAGTACTGGGTTTTCTCTAATGTTTTCTTTAGGCTATTATGAGTAAGCTTATATATAACCCAGGTGAAAAGATAACAATCTAACAGCAAAAAAGAGAATTTTTTTTTAGAAACTTACTAAGTTCCCCCATTATCAGTGGCCATTCTAATTGTAGTCCCATTAAATATTCAAATGCTACTGAAATAATAAATCTTCTTCTCTTTAAAATGTGGCTTTTTAATTGAAAGAAAAATGTACAAAGGCACTGGGCTATTTTATTAATGGCTCTCTGATTTTGTTGGAAGTTGAGAGCTCCAATTCTTCTTTCTAACTTCCCCCAGCTCGGGAAGATGTAGATTTTCTTGGCACAGTTGCTGTGTAAAATATTCTGAGATAGAATTTTTTATCATAATTAATAATAGATGAAAATTTCTAAGGTTTTGATGTTCTAAACTCTATGCTGTTTGATTTCAATGTCTTTATAGTTGTTTTTCTAGGAAGTCTCAGCCCTTCCTATTGGTATGAGTCACTCATCTTTTTCTTCTAGATTGAGCTGATGTGGTTTTCCCCTTTTTTCTCCATATCTTCATGTCTCATTTGTGTATATATCTTCATAACACAACCAGTTCTACTAAAATGACATAGGACTACAAGTTTTTGGAGTTCTAGTTGGAATTTCAAGTGCAACTTAGACATTTACTAGATCCTACCATATCCTGCTGTATGCATGCCTATGAAAACAAACTCTTGGAGGTGGGTAGGCTATGTGCTCAGAAACTTCCTTAGTTCCCAAGCAAACATCCATTTTTGTGGCAGATATCAAGGTTAGTTTGTCAAGCTTGATAAGTATAAAGGAATCAGCCCTGATGCTTGGATTATCCTATCACTATGTTATTTTTCTTATACATTTATCTCAAGAGCCATTATTTGGAACCACCTAAAATGGAAAGCTGAGACATGGCTTCCATACTTGCAATATAGACAAGGAGTTAAAAACTTTTCAAAGTTTCAAATCCAGAGAAGTCATTTAAAAAGTGAAATTTCGGGGACCAGGGAGAAGGCTCAGTTGGTAAAGTGTTTGCAGTGTAAGCATGAAGACTTGAGTTTGGATCTTCAGGGTCTACTTAGAAAGCCAGATGCATCTGTAACCCCATCATGGGAAAGACGGGAACAAGAGGATTCCCTAAAGCAATGTAGCCAGTTGACTAGCTCCAGGTTTAAGGGAGAGACCCTGTCTCAAAAAACAAGGTAGGGCAGAGCAATTGAGGAAGACAACTGATATTGACCTCTGCCCTCTAAGTGCATATGCACACACACACACACACACACACACACACACACACACACACACTCAAACATAAACATGTGTTCCATAAAATGGTTTAATTTCACTGTAGTTTCCTCTCTTTGAAACAGAGGTTCCCTTGTCCTAGGCAGCAACATAGCTTATCATCTTGGAGTCCCTTCGTCTCCTCCCTTGCCGATGTCAACAACCCAACTGTCAATTTGCACCTCCACAAAGGAATAGCCTCATTTCTTTGATGTCCAATTACCAATTTGCACCTTTGAAGACATGTGATGCCCAGAACACTTATTGTGTTTCTGTGCATTTGTGGGAAATGATGACCTTCTCTGCTTTCAACATGTGGGATTAGAATTAAGGCAGAACTTAGGGAGGTTGTTTTGTTTTGTTTGGTTTGGTTGTTTTGAATCCCTCTACATCTCTATTTATAAGACTGCAAATTTCACTCAATATTTTAGTCAAAAGAATCATGAATCATGGCAAAGTATAGTTATTGTAAGAAAATCAGCATGACTGGCCAATGTTATTTTTCATCATTATAACTTCATAAATAACCCCCTATTTTTTTCTTCTGATAACTTCAGGCAATGTTCTTTCACAAGTCTAGCCTTGTAAAAACTACACTTGGGTGGGCTATGGTCACTGCCATACAGTCAGGCAAATCTCAGTTCATAATTCTTTCTCAAGAATTAGAAAAATGTTTAGTGAGAAAATGCATTTTCTGCAAATGACTGCATTGCTGAATGTTTGCTGGGAAATAAAAAATCATGTGTGCTGTAAATTGAGGCATTTCTGTTCTCAAGACATGATCGTTTTTCCTGAAAGCCTCAGCTGGCAGAGTGAGTGTTCCTGACATGTCATGAGGCTTCTTCGTCATAGCTTATCCTGTGAACAGCCATTTTTACATCGTTAGTTTTGGTCTGAGCACCTGGCAGCCAATGCTTTGTCAGTCATGAAAATGTAACTTACATAGTCAGATGCCATAGGAGGTGAAATGTGCTGTTTCCAGTTTTCAGTAAAGATGGTGTTATTCTCTTTAGTGAATGGTGAAGGGTGGGTGTATACATAGGGATATATAAACACACCAGAACTGTTTGTAAAAGCCACATGTTGATTAAATGCAAAACATACATGAAAGTTTGAAGAGATGAGATTTGCAACTAAGCAAATAAAAAAAATCAGTAAATTTAATATTAAGAAATAGAGATTCCTAATACAATCATTCATTTGACTCTCCAATTATTATACACAAGCTTTCATTTTGTTCTTTATTTTAGTGGACTATATTTCCACTTACATGTTTATCCTATACTTCTGTCCCGATGATATCAAGAGCTTCTAGAAAGAATTATGATGAATAATATGAGAGCTTTTAAATATGTATTACTTAAATATTTTTAAGATGCTCACCTGGTAGACTCCAGGCATGGCTGGAGAGAAGGAATGATTTAATAAAAACTATCCATTGGCTGAAATGCTGAAGAGGATGCAGGAAGATCAGAATTGTCCTCTATCCCTGGAAGGGGTGTGAGTTTGTAGAAACAAGCCTGCTGCCCATATTGAAACAAAAGGAATGGGAAATGGTTTTGAATTATAGAGTAATTAGAAGAGATTCCTTTGTTTGCTTTTTAAGACACAGTCTCACGTATCTCGTGGTGGCTTAAAATTCCATATGTAGGCAAGGATTAATCTGAATTTCTGATCTTTCTGCTCCCCCCTCATAAGTGCTGGGATTACAGGACTGTGTGACCATACCCAGTTCATGTAATGCCCAGTGTTCATGATCTGTGCTGGTTATATTTTGTCAACTTGACACAAGCTAGAGTCATATAGGAATGAGGAACTTTAATTGAAGGATTGACTCCATGAGATTTCCTGTAGCCAGTTCTGTAGGGCATTTTTTTTTATTAATGACTGATCTAGAAGGGCCTAAACCACTATAGGAAGTGCCACCCCAAGCAGGTGGTCCTGGGTTTTATAAGAAAGCAGGCTGAGTAAGACTTGGGGGACAAGCCAGTCAGCAGCACCCCTCCGTGGCCTCTGCTTCAGTCCCTGCCTCAGGTGCTTGTCTTGAGTCCCTGCTCTGACTCCTGTTGGTTATGGACTTGATCACGATCAGAAAGTTGAAGCCAAACAAACCCTTTCCTCACTCTATTGTCTCCACAGCCGTAGAAAGCGAACTAGGATAGGCTCAAACCTAGGCTTCACGCATGCTCTGTAGGCCCTCTGTAAACTGAGCTGCATCCCCAGGAGAGTGAGGCATTCTTCATACAATTATTCAGTGTGTCATTACTCTTTCCATTTCACCCCCATCCCATCCCATATTAAACCTTATCAGCAATTTCTTAGAACCTCACAGGATCAAAAAATCACCACCTTGATGTTCTTTCTGCCTAAATGTTGTAGCTGAAATTGCTTAAGAGCCATGTTTTCTGTTGCAAGCAAACATACAAGAAAATTCAAGCATAATAATAACAGTGATGTAGGGTGCATTGAGACTGCTCACATGCCGGCACTTGCATTCAAAGTTCTATGTACATTATCCCAGTTAAACTGGGTGTTCATACTAGAGAGTTTGTTTACTCACATTAGAGATATCCCAAGAGATTTTGGGATAGACCAGTCAAAGATCAAACTTCCAGAAAAAGGGATGTCTGATCCAGAGCCTCCAATCTTCATTTTTTAATGTTTTTAATTATTTACTTTTATTTATGTATGTAACTATGTGTATGGCTGCTTGTCTGCATGCACACCATGGGCATGTAGTGAACATGGAGGTAAGAAGAGTATGTCTGCCCCCCTGTAACTAGAGTCACAGGAGGTTATGAATGAACTGTACAATTCAGGAGCTGGGAACAAAACTCAGGTCCTCTGCAAGAGTAGCAAGTGCTCTTAACCCACGAGTCATCCCCAGCCTCAGGCATACAGTATCAATCACTGGATCCCACTGTTTTAAGATCTTGCTCAAAACAGAAGTGAGGGTTATGATTTCTACCATGAATCAGAGACTTAGGAAGCAGCAAAAATTAAGTGTCTGGACACTGAGTCAGGTGCTGTCCATCCCTTCTGGAAATGGAGCCTGACACTGAAGAAGATCTCTGGACATGAAGAAATTAGCCAGTAGTGTGACTATAGACAACCCTCCAGAACCTGTCCATCTCTGCTCTACTGAAGAGTTCATTCATCTTGTAATATTTATGGCTAGCATATTTAATACAGCCTGTGAAGCACCAGTGGGCACAAGTCTTACCTCACATGGTCAATGAAGAAATAAGAACAAAAATACTAATAGGCCCAGCACAGGCCACAGTGTTGGATTGTGACAAATGAGTTCTACATGTCTGGTATCGAGCAAAGAGACAGGACTTGCATATATGATACAGTCATAAAAAAGTACTATGAAAAATTAAAGGCTTCAGTTTAGGTAACTGTACATATACCCTGTGATCCATGGCACACTGTGAAGAACTTCCTTAAACACAGTCTATGTCTGACCAACTCAGTATACTTATATACCCTGAATACATATATATTTTTTCCTGAATATATATGTGTGTGATGTACACACACACACACACACACACACACACACACACACACATATATATATATATATATATATATCCCATGATGCCACTCTGATGTTAAAGGCAAACAAATGAAGAATAGTAAAATCACTTCAATCACTCCTTGCAAGGCTTTGGAAAAGTTTATCATTTATTTCTCTTTGATTCAGTCTACTCACAGAGCTTCCAGGAACAGGAAAGTTTACTAAGGGTGCATTTATGTTCATGAACATGTGAAATAGTTCAAAGGACATAGTCCCTGCTCTCAGGAAGCTTTCAACGTGGTGTCATTTATATATCAATTACCTTCCACTTCTCCTGATTAAAGTTACTATTTAAAACATTTAACTACAATCAATAAATTTGCATACTAACAACAATTATTCCTTTCCAATGGATACCTGCAAATTATCTTTAATAAAATTTACTGTTATTGAGTATAGCATAAAGAACATCATCAAAGATTTATATTCTAAGTATAACTACAGGTTGCTTACCTCAAATATGTATCATTATCCCCTATATAACATTATAGGGTAAGCTTTTTAAATGTATGTGATCTTTGAGTCAAATTCCTTATGCATTACTTTAAAATTCTGTTCTAAGACAAAAATAACTCAATTGCTGCAATACCACATCTCTAAAGTATGCATTTCTTTACCACCTGAACCCATAAACTTCCCTGCCCTGTTAGTTCTCTTTTATCAGAGATGGGCAGAAGTTGACAATGTAATATGTGGGAAATGCTTAAACCAGCAAAGCTGATAACTACTCATGTTTTAAATTTAATACATGCACCAGTTAAGAACACAAAAATCTGATCAATTAAAAAATGAATGGCTCTTTGAAGTTTTCTTTGTAAAACGATGCTCACTGTTTCTGAAGAATTTAACGTGAAGTTATATTCATTAGAGGCTCAGATTTCCTACTACCTGGTAACCATAAGTCCTCTAATGTCTTAAAAATATATACATCATGGAGAAAGGAGGATGTCAGGAGCACAGGAGGGACAGGAAAGTTGGCAGAGAAGAAATCCAAAGCAGCCGGGAACAGCTTTGAGGAACATGTGGGCCTCAGAGAGGGAGGTAACTCAGGGAAGGTGTTTTATACACAAAGACAGCGTGAGAGAAAGGTGACAAGATAGAGGTGATACCAAGCAGCTTCCAAAGAACGTTCCAAGCTTATCCTGTCTAAATTAGGATTGCCACCCATGCCAAGAGTTCTTTACTTTCATTATAATCAGGCCACTGTGTTACACGGGGAAGTCATTGGGATTTGGAGATGGAATTAGTTAAATTTTCTAATGGAAGGATAAAATGCTGACTGAAGAAACTTTTTTGTTGTTTTGTTTTCTTGTTTTTGTTTTAGGTGACATGGTCTCTCTGTATAATCCTGGCTGTCCTGGAACTCACTATATAGACCAGGCCGGCCTCAACTGTAAACAGGAACTTTTTGATTGGGTTCATAGTTTAAGGAAATACAGCCCATTGTGGAGGGAAGGCATAGTGGCAGGTGACCCCCATGGTGGCAGAAATATGTAGATGAGATTCCTTGCCTCCTCAGATCTTGGTGGAACAGGAAGTAGAGGATAGACAGGAAACAGAACCAGGCTATAAAACTTTGAGGGCAACCCCCAGTGACCCACATACTCCAATTTCTGACTGTCAAGATCCTAGGGTATCCTTCTTAAACCACCAAGGTGACCACATCAGAGAAATATGGCAAACTTCAGACAGGGTGGATGCCAAGTCACAGTGACCAATCAGTTTTAGTTATGAAAACATGATCGCCATGCCCTCTGACCTCATCTACTGTGACCTCATCTATGTCAGCTACACAAAGGGCAGATTTTGCAGTGTTTACCACTTTGGTAACTAACAATGCTGTTTAGCAACTAGTCAATGTATTGTCCACGTGTACAAGTATTTAGGGTAGAACCTATCTACAATGTGTTATTGGACAGAACCTTGGTCTAGTCTCTGGGAGCTCAATGAAGATGTATCCAATACCAAGAAAGTACCTTCTAGGAATCCTAAGAACTCTCATGTGATTATATCACCCTTTGAAGCTTAAGGACACTGAATGCCCCCGTGTGTGTTCATTGCAAAATTCTGCATGTACTTTACAATATTTCATTGCGTGATATTAGATCTTTGATAACAGGAAAATGATCATTTACGTCCTAAAGACACAATGAAAATTTCAACTATAAACTTGGTTTAAATTTCAAGCTTTCCAATGACTATGATCACCCTACTAAAGCTATTTCCTGTCATAAAATTCATTTTAGTAGGTGACTTAGCTAGAAGACGACAATCTATCATTGTGGCTCCTCTCTTTAATTCCTGTGTGCTGGGGGAAGAGTTGCCTGACTCCTCCAAACTTCTTTGCTTTTCTCTGTGTGCATTTTTAATTCCATGCTGAATTGTTCATTGAAAGTTTAAAAGCATCATTATAAATCCAAAATAGATTAAAGATGCTATATAGTTGACTCTTACAAGAAAAGGTTGTACCCAAATGTTAAAGAAGGCCACAGTGAGCCCAGAAACGACAGGCTGCCTGTGGCACCACTTTGACTAACAAAGAAAATGGATAATTTGGTGGTGAGGGTTCCCTTCTTCCATTTACGGAAAAGGGGTATTTTTTTTAAATTTGCTTGGCTAGTCTTAATTCCTTAAGCAGAAATATTGTGGAAGTGAAGAAGTTATGCCCAAGATTTCTGTCCTCACTACACAGTGACAGTTCTGCAGTTAGCAATGACATCAATCTTACCATCTCAATCAGGACCATCCAATTCATAGAGACTTCCTCATTTCCAAGACACTATGATAATATGTATATGGTTGTTCAAATGAAAATGGATGGCTTCCATAGGCTCATAGGGGGTGACACTATCAGGAGGTGTGGCCATGTTGGAGTAGGTGTGACATTATTGGAGGAAGTGTGTCACTGGGTGTGGACTTTGAGGTCTCAAATGCTCAAGCCAGGCCTAGTGTGGCATTCTCTTCCTGCTGCCTGCGGATCCAGAGGCAGAATTTTCAGCATCATGTCTGTCTGTATGTTGCCATGCTTCCAGACATGTTGAAAATGGACTAAAACTCTGCACTATAAGTCAGCCCCAATTGTTTTCCTTTATAAGAGTTGCTGTGGCCATGGTGTCTCTTCACAGCAATAGAAACCCTAACTGAGACAATACACTTCCCTTTTCTTCCTTCCTTCTTCCTTTCTTTCCTTCACTCCTTCCTTTTCCTGTTCATATCTAATTTCATTCCATTTTCCTTTGTTGACTTCTTTACTGTTCAACTTTAAAGTATCAGTATTCCCCAAGGCATGACACATGGGTCTCATTCTACACAGCCTTTTTATGTGATTAGTCAGACCCAGAGTTTTAAGTACATATATATCCAGCTAATACTACCTAATCTTCAATCTTTAATGAAAATTAATATATCTAACTCTTCATATGCTATTTCTCATCTGGAAGACAAAATGTACCTTGAAGTCAACATGCCAGTGATAAACTCCCACATCCCGATCTCCTCCATTTCAGTAAACAGGATCCTCATCCACCCAGCTGATCAACTCAGAACTTCAAGTATATTCCTGATAGTCCTTCATGGATTACACAGATTTGATCTGTCCATCTAATCTATCATGTGCCTTTCATCTGTTCCCTTCTAACAACTCTAAAACACCTGGGTTACAGATTTTATCTCCATAACTGACCCCACTTCCTCCATCTCCACCTCACCATCCCAATTCTGTCTTGAAACCTCTCAAGTAAAAACCAGAGAACATCCCTTCTTGGACTCTTTCTTTATCACAGTCAAAACAGTTAGGGCTCTTCAGTCATTGTGATAAAATGCCCAGATAGTCCAGACTAAAAGCAAGATATGAAAGAAATGGAAGGGTTTATGTTAGCTTACAGTTCCATCGTGACTGAGTCCATTATCACTGGGAAGGCGTGATAACAGGAATGCTAGCCAGCCTAGCAGTGAGGAAACAGAGGGGTCACATTTCATCCACAAACAGGAAGCAGTGAAAGAAAACAGGAAGTGGGGCCAGTTTACAAACCCTTAAAGCCCATCCCAGTGAGTACCACCTCCAGCAAGCATCCAACTCCTAATGGCTCCATAAACTTCCCACACAGTACCACCAACTGGATATCAAGCACTCAAGCATGAGCTTGGGGGTGTTTCTAGTTGAAACCACTATACACTGGCAGAGAATCTGAGTCCCCATGAATGCAAGACTTTATCTTGCATTCCCCTCCCTGTCGTTCACCAGATGTAGCCTTTTTAATTTAAATATGCCTAATTACTGACTGACGTCTAGACAGTACATCACTTTCCCCCCAGATATTCATGTTCTCTATATTATTTTGGTCTTATCTCTAGGCCCCTCCTCCAAAAGGCCTTTCTGACCAATTGGTCTAACAGAGTCTTCCCCCCACGTGATTATCTCTTGTACACCTCCACATTTTGTTCTCTTTACTCTTACCACAACATGGAACCATCTTGTCCATTTATTTACTGATATTTCCTGTCTCCCTTTCTTTGTGATAAGCATCAGAAAAGGAGGTTACTTTATTTGAATCTGACTTAGAATGTGAAAAGTTGGTAAATATTCTAATTCAGTGGTTCTCAATGTTCTCCAACCCTTATGTTGTAGTAACCCCAACCATAATTTATTTTCATTACTACTTCATAACTGTAATTTTGCAACTGTTGTTGTGAATTGTAATGTAAATATCTGATCTGCAGGATGGTCTTAGGTGACCCCTGTGAAAGGGTCATTTGACCCCCCTGCAAAGGGGTTGAGATCCATAGATTGAGAATCATTGTTCTAACTGATTAAATTGTAGCTAATTATTTGAAATTATCTATATTATGCATATATACAAAATTTATGCACATATATAGCAAGCATTTGTATCCTCTTAATTTAATATGTAATATATAAACACAGTTTTTAAAAATATACAAAATCCTCATACATATATAGGGAGATCAGAGTAGTTAGGGTTTTTTAAAAAAATTTTATGAGTATATGTATGCCCTATAACAAAGTTAAGCAGAATATATAGTTATTTTTATTTAATATTAATGCAATTACAATTAACTTGTGTGGTTTTGTCTCTCTGATTCTTATAATCTCTGGGTGGGAAAATCTTCACACATTGCTGAGCTTCCAAAGTTGAGTCAAAACTCTAAACCCCTAATGACCCCTTATTTGAAGCTAGCATTTTGGAGGACCTAATATGAATAGTCAGCCAGCCTATCACAGGTAACTTTCTCAGCTTCTATCAGCTCTATCTCTTGTCCCTTCTATCACTTAGAGCCCATGTGGCCTGAATAGTGATGGTCAGCCAAAACATGTGATATTATGAGTCTCTAAATCCACAAGAAAAGGGACCAGTATAAGAATAGGCAACAGTGCAACAGCAAGCAGGAATATGTCATATTGATAGTCCTTTGTCACAAGGACTTGGTGGCAGACACAGCTTCATTTATGTTCTTGGCCTTCAGAGAGTCTCCACATCAGTCTAGAGAGACAGGGACATAAGCATGTAAGGACTCCACTTTACTATACTATCAGCTACAGTTTACACAAAACCTGTGGCCTCTGCTTGGGGGTTTGGGGAGGTGCATGGGGAAGAAGTATATGATAGTCTCCATTGTCAACCTGATTGGATTTAAAATCACCTAGGAGATTTGTAAACTATGCTTCTAGGTATTCCTGTGAGGCATATCCAAGGCATTAGCTGATTTACCCGGAATATGGGTGGCTCCATCCCAGGGGCTGGGGACCCTGATGGAACAAGATGAGAAAGGGAGAAAGCTAAAAAATTACCTGCTCACATTCCCTCTCTCTTATCCACCCCTCCATCATGACATGAGCCATTCGGTCATGACTTTCTTACCATGATGGACCAAGCCCTCTGATACCATGAGCCAAAATAAAGACTTCCTCCCTTAAGCTGTTTCTGCCTGGTGTTTTAAAGTAACTAATACCACTAGTGTTTGTAGATCAAAGCCCTTTAAATTAAATAATATTTTCATCTAAATAAATATTTAACAGTATTGTTTTCATGGAACATCTTCTTTGTGTAACAAGATGAGGAAGTGGAGCTGACAGACAGCCCAGTGAGTGGTTAAGAGTACTTACCGCTCTTGAAGAGGACCTGAGATCAATTCCCAGCACCCATGTGGCAGCTCATAACTGCCTGTAAGTCCAGCTCCAGGAGGTCCTATGCCCTTTCTAGCCTCTATAGCCACCTGCATTCACGTGTACACACCCACACAATAATATACCTGTCCAGATAATTGACAAGGAAACTAAATCTTAAAAAAGAAAGATGAGGGAGGATGGGTTAGTTATCTTAATTGATATGTAATTTCATCGTGTATTCAATGTATTGACCAGATGAGATTGTTGCCTGCTAGGAAAAAAGGAGTAAAAAAGAAAAGACAAGGCAAAATTTCCCTGCTAAAAATTATACAAAATTTGCCTCAGACAAAAGACTATGAGCAGCAATGGTGATTTTTAAAAGAGAGTATTATAACGATTGATACTCAAGCATTTTCAAAAACCAATTCATAAGCTTTGATCTGGGATTCACACAGTCAAAGCATAGGCATGTATTGCCTTCAAATGGGAACAATGGCCTTGGTGGCAAATAAAATGTTCAGGATTTAGAGATCTGAAAGCATGCTATTATTGAGCTGATAAATCATTCCTTCATAAAAAATAAAATGATGTACAGCTCCAAAAACTTAAAGGACTATATCTTAATAATAGGGAATCCAGATAGCAATAAATGCATTATGCAGTATTAAAAAAACATATTCATATGCTCTGAATTATATTCATAAAACATGTTATAAAGATGTAAAACAATGAATTATAAGTGCTTTAAAGATAAAACTTTAATATACACACAATAATATTCACCTAGTACAATCCACTTTTTTTACTGAACATTGTACCAGTGGCAATTCAATGAACTCAACAGTAACACAGAAAATGAGGGACATTCAGTACTATTTTTGTACTATCATTAATTTATTTCAATGACTAAACCATGCCTTTTAAGAATATGTTAACGGTTGAATTAGCTCTTTCAAAATACTACAAAGTATTATAAAATACTGAGGTAGAATTTCTAAATGGTAGCTAGTAGGTCAGGGACTTATTAAATACTCTTGACACAAAATATGACCCCAATTCACTAGGAGGACTGGCATCTGGGAGTTCCTGAAGAAGACACGGCCTGTTCTTACCTTGCTTTCCCGGGACCTTTCTTTAGTGTGGTTGTAAGAATACAGAGGTCAGGATTAGTTTAACTAGGATCTGTTCTTTATTCAATGCTGAGTATCAAACCCCAAACCTCCCACGTGCGCAGTTAGGGTAGCACTCGAACACTGACATCCATGCCCTGCCCAGATTTAGATAACATCCTAACATCTCAGGGAGGCTGTGAATATTCAAGAGTAGAAACCATGGAAAAACCCACTTTAACAAACTCCCTCGCTGAGTGAATTTCTTCTTCTTTGGCTTTACGTATTTATATAAGAGATTAATATTCAGAAGCTTGTTAAGTTGAAGAGCATAAGGTCACAATCAAAGCTCCTCTTTAAATTGCTGTGGCTTTGAGGGCAGTTCAGGGAGGAGAGACACTTGTCAATCAGTAGTACAGGTAGCAATTGGGTATTAGCAGGCTTTGGGAATGGATCCCTCCCTAATAATCAGAAGCTTATAGAACCAAGAATGAGAACTATGACTGGTCAGACCAATGGAAGAGGCTGGAGTTATATCCAGTTTCGGGTAGGCGGCACATGAGATCCTAAATTGTCCAAAAGGTCACTCATAGATAACTACCTAAACCTGGTTCTGAGTCCTGAACACTATCAGATTAGTATTTATTGGAGACTTTCTGATAAAGAACAAGAACATACCATCAACCCTCCTATGAGAGTCAATCCAAAGGCATCTGTCAATCTGTCAATCACCTGGTCAGGACAAAGTCCTTCAGGAAAAGCTGCTTGCTCCAGAGGCATTTGCAATAGTGGGTGTGCAGCTCTCCTAAAGTGCAGATTGGCACAATGTTCTCTTTGGCCATGCCCACCCTCACCTCTTCAGAGTGCACCCTCCTCTGCTCTTTCATAAGTTCTACCTGCCTTCTCTACCATGCTCGGTGTGTCTCTGAATTCTTTCCGTGGGGAGCACAAGGACTCGGGAGTCCAGAGCAAGACCGTTGAGGGTAGGGTTTGCACAGCAGACTCCACAAAGGATGATTGTGAGTCGCTTAGCTTTGAGGCAAGTCTCTTTTCTGACTACAACAGAAGGGAGGTAGAATTAAACAAATTAGCTTAAGACTCGAAATGCCAAGGGCCCTATTAGGTTTAAAAAACTAATAGGGTGTGCAGTTACCCCACAAGTGCATGCACGCCTCTTGAAGAGTGGAAGTGTAGAAGGAAATTAGCTGTACAAGCTGCTGCAGCAAGACCATACAGAGCTCGCTCGATTCATAAAAGCTGACTTACGAGCCGATCTTGTACCAAATGAAGCAGCTTTGAAAGGGGGGTTCAGATGGAAAGACAACAGGGTTACCGAGGAGCAGACATTACTTTTTATATCACCAAAGCAGTTCATGCTATATAAATGGGAATACTGAAATCCAGAAGAAAAACAAAGCGTCCATGTGCACATATTTCAGGCATGGGGTGGGGTGGGGGCTCCTTAGAAGATGCCTCAATATCAAGTACAAGCTCAGTGGTTCTATGTGACTTGACACCCTTTATTCCTTCATTATTTTCTCTTTATGACTCTGACTTCGTTAGTCTAGCCTCTCCCTTTTCCTCTTTAAAAGAGTGTAGTGTAATCAGCGTACCCATGATTCCATGGGCACCTAATTGAAAGCATAATCAGTGGCAGTTGCTGAAACTGTGTCGAAAAGACAGGATTTGAGCAATGTGGGATGTGCTGAAGTGATGAAAACAGAGCTGAAATACAACCGACCCCCAGAGGCCCCAGGAGGAAGGAAAGGGAAGTGAGTTTGTACAGTTCTTTACTATTAAATGAGGATTTTTTAAAAGTAAAATAGAGACACGTGATTTTTTTTCTCATAAATACATTTCCCAATTCCATTTTTAATGGAGCAATCACAAAATGACAGGCATCTGGGGATCTGTTTTTGTTGCTAAGGGACTCATAGTTGTAACATAGAGACTTCACAATCATAGGCCAATGTAACAAACATATGGTTGGTAAGGATTTACGAATGCAGTCCACGCCTCAACTCCTCCAGAGGTGCCTGTAACATGGTCCACACCCGCCTTCTGGCCAAGATTGGTCCAGGCAAGGGAACACCCTTGGTGTGCATGTCACAGGCTGAGTGGCTTCCTTGGTGTTCCTAAGCAATTATCCATCCTAGGAAACATCTCCCACACTGAACCCTGCTGACTGTCATGGTGCTCATGGATGATGAAAAGTTTCCATTCTGCTATGTAAGGGGGTGTCTCATTTCTTAGCAATTGACTGGGTGGTTTAAATAAGCTGCCACCCATTGTGTGTCTTCATCACAAGGCTGTTGAAACACACTCTATCAAAAATTCCCCTTTTTGTGTATATGTGTGGAAATAGGGAATGAACCAATGACCTCATGTGTGTTAGGCAAATGATATACCACTGAGCCATATCTGAGCCTCAAAATTATTTTTAACAGTCACAATAACAGCTAAGGCTTCTACAAAACCTAAAACTGGGTAGATATCACTACATTCTTCATTTTACAGACGAGAAACCAAACACAGAGAGGTGAAATTACTTTCTAAGGTCCTGTCTTTTAGGATTTGAGCCTACATATATTTTATTCTGAAATTCCCACTACTGTTCCAAATTAGGGTAAGAAAATCACTTACTAAATCAAGCATGAGTTATCTATGTGCCGACTATAATGGAGATGAAAAGACTAGAAAAGCCAGGGGTAGGGGACATCTGTAGTGAACCAGTATTTGATGAACACCACAATGCCGCTACCCATGTGAACTCACATGGGCTGTGGCTCCAGGTAAAGACCTGGACAAGATCAAGCCAGCATGAATGGAGAAGGGCTCTGGAAGCCCTACTCCTAGCTGAGGAGCTATTGGCAACTGATGTCTGCTGGGGGAGGGGGCATTGGCTTAGATCATCCTCTACTCATGCACAAACAGCAGCGTGAAGTGCATTAGAGGGTTGTAACAATGAAGAGCCCAGGAAGTCAGAAGTGCAAAGTGGTGGGAGGTGAATAGAGGAGGAATTGGTGTGGGGAGTCATTAGAAGGGAGGTGATGGTGGTGGATTTGATCGTGCGTGCGTGTGTGTGTGTGTGTGTGTGTGTGTGTGTGTGTGTGTTATTGAGAATAAAAAAAAATTCACAATTTTTTTAAAGGAGTAGGTAGGCTGGAGAGCTATCTCAGCACTTAAGAACACTGGTTACTCCTCCAGAAAACCTGAGTTTGATTCCCAGCACCCACACGGTTGTTCACAACCATTTGTAACTCCAGTTTCAGGGGACCCAACGCCCTCTTATGGCCTCTGCAGACAGCAAGCAGCCATACTGCATCTTGTTCTCAATTCTTCACAGCAGAAGCCCCTGCCCCCCAACTGTGGTGCATTCAATCTTCCCAGCTGATCATGAAGGGAAGGACTTTCCTTTAAATGGCTAGGCTTTCTCCCCATGGTCAAAAACTTCCTAATGCCTTGCTATCTGTGGAAAAGACAGAAGAAAAAGGCTCTGTGCTTCCAAGGTATCCGTTCTCCATCTGCCTGTTGTACACCACAGTTACAGGTTGCTGTTAAATCCTACTGGTTTACCAGGATTATCCCGCTACTCTGAAGGCACGACCTGATGATCTGCCTTTTTGGTTTTGTTTGGTTGTTGTTTTGTTTTGTTTCTTTCTGAACTTACTTAACTATATCACTTACTGGTTTTGCTGCAGAGGTACTGCAGGCTTCTACTGGACAGCATTTTAACAAAATAAGAAGATTAAGACTTTGGGGGTTTTTGGTAAGAAATTTTTTTATTCATTCCACATACCAACCACAGATCCCCCACATCTCTCTTTTCACTCTCCTCAACCTTCCGTCCCAGGCCACCCCTCATCCCTTCCTCTGAAAAGGTATGTCCTTTAATGAAGCCTCAGTTCAACATTCTTTTAGCTGGTGGCTTACCTGTGAATTTACACTTGCCTTCTCCTTTCAAAAAGGACCTTTTTTTAAAATGCACAAAGACTACTTTCAAAATCCTGGATAATTGGTGCTGGCAAAAGTAATTAATTTCCTTTAAAAAGAATAATTATTAATGTGTATTTTATGAAATGTGCTGTTAAGTATTTGACAATGGAACCACAAACAACAATGTGCATGGCACGTAACCAACGACCACTAAGAACTTAACTTCTCATGAGCATCTCCCCAACTTTTAAAAGAAAAACTTTCAATGCAGATCTTTGCACATGGAGATTTCCCGTCTGTAATTCTGGGTGTTCACAGGCAACCCCAGAGGTCTCATAATGCATAATCATCTGCACTTTGGTTGAGGCGTGGGGTCCACTTAGGGTGTAGTCACTTGCCCAACTCACCACCAGGTCCTGCCAACCTCCAAACGTCAGCATCACCGTGTGCGTCATACTCCACTTATTCCTGGGACCATTACCGCAATGACAGGAAATCTAACACTCCTAAGTGGCTCGCACATCCCTATATGTTCTGCTCTTTCCCACCCCACCCAGCTTTCCAGCCTCCCACTCTCCTCGGTCCCAATGGCCTCCTCTCTAAGATGGAAAGCTCACTTGGAAGCACATGTTGACCCTGAGCTCCTTCGCTCTGTCTACTGTATTCTACTTCCTTCCTAGTGTTTGCAGGGCTGAAGGGCATGCTCGGACCGACCAGGTCAGCTCCATTACATTAAACAATTGTCTATAAAGACACATGACCCACTGAACCAACCGTCAGCCCCTCCAGCCCACGCTGGGGTTTCTCTGAAATGCTAAGACAGATGCATTGCCCACTGCAGTGCTCAGCACCCTGCATGCACTTGTTCACAGGTTTGTCCTCTGTCATACCCCTCCCTTCCCACACAGCCCTACCGTCCATCCCTTCTGCTTCTGGAGCCTCTGGGCTTTGCTTACCTATGTTACAAAGCCCCTCCTCACGGTGTCCTTCTATTAAATTCCTTCCTTGAGTTCATCACAGTCCCCCCAAAATCAGTTTATAGTAAGAATCTTTGAGACACTGGATGTCGGCTTTTCTCACTTCTAAAACAAAGAGGCATTGTGTACATTTCAAAGATCCTCCTACTTAAGAGAATCTTTTTTTTAAAAATGAACTTTAAAGTTCTTAGGCGAAAACTACAATCCCCTTTGGATGGGGCGTTAAACCCCATGGTTTAAGAGAAGAAAATAATAATAATAATGGCGGTGACCACATGAAGTGGCAAGCTTCTCAATTATTGGAGGATAGAGTCCTGCCAAAAGGACACTGTGGAGAGGAGAGCCCACACAGGCGGCTAGGTGGAGGGCCTTGGCAACCTCCTCTGGAGATCCACCCCCACCTCAGAAACGTGCTGAAGGGAATGAGAAGACTGGCGTGGACAGGGCTGCACACCCAGCTCCAACCTGGGCTGTTAAGGCTACTTTTGATAATCCTCACCAGCAGCCCCCAGGCAGGAACTTCAAAAGATCACATCAAAGGGCCAAGTCACAGTGGAGGGAGCCCTGAAAACCCGGGGACTGCTTTGCTCTTCCGGCTCAACAACAAACACCAGTCTCCAGGCCTTCCCCAAGGAGGAGAGAGAGATTGCTTTAAAAATTCTAGGCTGGCATCCCTGAGGGAGGAGAAGACACACACACACACACACACACACACACACACGCACGCACGCACGCACGCGCGCGCGCGCACACACACACACACACACACACACACACACGGGGGGGGGGGGGAGCACAAGTGATTCCTTACAATCATGCATGTTCGAGAATGGAAGGGCTGTACTAACAAACACACACTCACAAGAGAAAAGTTTGGTCCAGGCTTTAAATTCAAACAACAGAAGCCGAGAAGGATGGAGCGAGCATGTGCCGTCTCGCTGACACGGGAGACAGGCAATTAATGAAACTCCGGGCCACAGTATCAGCTGCCTGCTGACTTCTGCAATTGAATTAAAACTATCATAAGAATAATACAAGGGCTCGCCCTTGTCCTCTTGTCTATGTGTTTATTTAATTTTCTGTCCAACTGACTCTCAAATAAATTGGAAACAGCTGCCATTTTTTTTGATTCAGTAGCTCCATTACCCCCTTGTGACATCATTCTGGGCACGAACACTAACAATAGGTCATTATGTAGCAATTACTTTATTGATTTATGGAAGTTTTTAAGCTCCGTCAGGAATATGCACATTCAAGGGGAAAAAAGAACCACTTCTATACTCGAGTTAAGGAGAAAACCCACACTACAGAGGCTGGCGTAGTGCTGCTCAGACGGGACCTTCCTTACAAAGGAAAATATGGGAATCATCTGTTGGGGTTTCTTTGCATAAAACAGAAATGGGGAAAGTCTATAAAGCCTAAAAGTTATAGTCCCCATAATTTCATGAAGGAACTAAGTAAACAGATGACCAAAGCGCAGCTGTTATGGAATAGCGGGATTTCATGGCTAACAGAAATCGCTTGAAACAAATTAACAGTGTTCAAGCCCCCATGATAAAGGGAGGTTCTGAGCTTGCAAATACCATTTCCAAAGTATGAAGACATGAAAAACGGGCTTTCTTTTCCCCATCCAAATGGCCACTGTCAGACTGCACTCAGGTTTCACTCCTGCTCTGCATCATTCAGCGGTCGCACTTCTGTCTGCCTGTCAGTGTTTACCTGTGTGTACCATCACCATATCACAAGCATCTCCCTTCCTGTCAATAGCTGCCTTCATTCCCACTCTCTGGTTTTCAGGACTTGAATCTAGAGATTAAAAAAAGAAAAATTAAATGAATATGTGTACTTCAGTGCTAACCAAACACAAGGATTTTAACCCAAGAAGGCAAGCAATGGTGGGTACCTGCATTTGGAGGGAAATGACTAAAAATTCTATCAACCTTTGCTTTAAAATAGAGCAATTTACTGCTCTTGCCTGGAACCTGTATCTGAGATTTCCCAGCTCCTGTTTAGGGTCAAGACTTTAATATTCTAGTTTCTCTGCCAATCAGCAGAGCATTCTCAACCCCAGAAGTACAGCTCCCAATCAGCAGAGCATCCTCAACCCCAGGAGGACAGCTGCCAATCAGCAGAGAATCCTCAACCCCAGGAGGACAGCTGCTTAGGGCCATTCCCAACAGCAGCCTAAAGGTAACACTTGGCACTACACTTGCTGTGACAAGCTTGAGCTTCACCTATGGACTTTTCTAGCACTGATCAGGAAATCCCGGGAGCTCTTAGGAAACATGGTAGAAAAATGATCCTGCTCAGGCAATCTGTCTCTTTTGTGAATAGCTAAAACATGTCAGCCTTCTACAATAATTCACAACTATGAAGACAAATAATTGTTTTAGCATGGGTATCTTTTTGTTGTTGTTGTTGTGTGTGTGTGCATGTGTGTATACATGGACATGCACATGTTTCTATGTGTGAGTGCATACAAGTATTGTGTAGATAAGCATGTGGAGGTCAGAGGACAACCTCCAGTGTCCTACTCTTGCAGAGGACCCAAATTGGTTCCCAGCGCCCACAAGGCGACCCACAACAGCCGGAGATCCAATGCCCTCTTCTGGCCTCTGTAAGCACTGTACCCAAATGTGTACATACACAGACACACACACACACACACACACACACACACACACACACTTAAAAATAAAACACAACAAAATAAATTGATCTCAAAAGTAGTATTCCCAAGCTACAAGGATCAGGAGAGTACAAAATAAAGGAAACATTTTCTTTGAGATGACCCAATTCTTTACCATCTTTTTGAAAGAGGTAAAGTCTAAAGAGGGATCTTACAGAAGATGGTAGCGGTGTCATGATGAACACAATAGAAAAAAGACATTCTGTGGCACCGGAAGAGCCATGACAAAGAAGTGGTGTTTTCAGAGCAAGGGAGAAGTTGTGTTTTGTGAGGCTGAGCAGGTGGCTGCATTAGAGACAAGGCTGGCTGGATACAAGGTGCAATGGTGGCAGTCAGAACGATGTTCGAGGTAAGGGGCCTATGGTGGGTTGTTTATTGGAGGAAGTACACGGTTAAAGGCAATGCTGACAGAGGCTGGTCTGTTAGGAGGGTGGTGAGAAGAACTAGAGACTGACAAAACCATCCAGATAGGGAACCCAGGAGAGGCCGAAGAGATAACACTTTGGAACAGGATCCTGATCATGGAAAGAGGCTCCAATCCAACAAACCCAGCAAGAAAGAATTCGTAGTTTATGAGAACTGATTCAATACAGGCAGTCAAATAAGAGAAAGGAAGCAATAAAAATAAACCGCCAGATGAATGTCCCAGAGAATTAATTGAACAGTTGAGTCATTGAGAAAGGAACACAGAAGGAGAGCGGAAGCTTTCTTCATTGAATTCAAGGCATAAGTGTCCCACTGGACATGGAGCCAAATGAAAACATCTAGTTAATAATGAGATATAGAAGGTCCATGGAAGCTCAGGGTTTGAGAATCATGCTTTTGTTCAGCAAATATTTATCAAATATTCACCAAATATCACTTCTGAACCCATGCAATGTGATTAATGCCCCAAATAACAGGATTAAAGAAACATAATCTGCTCTACAAATACTATTTCTAGTGGACAAGAAGAAAATTATCTAGTTGGTTCTGGTATCTTGCAATCAGAATAATTAAATACTTTTGTGGTTTAATTGTGAAACGACCCACTTGGGTTCATGTGCTGCACACTGGGTTCATAGGTGGGGCACTGTTTGGGAACATTGTGAAGTTTTTAGGGAGCAGCACCTCAGGGGATACAGCAGCTCACTGTGGGTGGACATGAAGTGTAGTAACATAGCCCCACTTTGCTGCCACTCTCTGATGGTAGCTGGAATGTGGCCAGCCAGCCCTTGGCCCCTCCTAACATAACCACCAGCCGTAATGGCCTGTGTCTCCTTGAAATGTAAGCCAGAATGAAGGCTTCCTCCTATAAACTGTTTATTGCTAGTTATTAGACCACAGAGAAGCATATACAAATAATACAGAAAACAGATAAGAAGTAGGATCCTTCCTATGAGAAATTTGACCATGTGATTCCTCTGTCTTCAAATACAGAAAAGAAAATTAAAATTCTTTTAAAATGCATTTATTTTTATCATATATGTATGTGTGCATAGATATAGGATACACACACACACACACACACACACACACACACACACACACCACATACATAGATATACACATTCAAAGACATACACTCCAGTTTTGTGATGTTCCTGTATTTGAGCAGTAACTCTGTTAAAGACCTAGAGTTCTGAGTGTGGACCAGGATCCCAGCCCCATAGACAGTTCTAAGGGCTTTCCATGAAGAAACAACAGGTGCAAACATATAGGAACAATGCAGAAGAAATAAGAGGACAATGTCCCTACAGGGGCAGGTGGCTTTGATTCCAGCCATTTCAGTGAGGGAGGCACGGTCACATGGAGCAGCTGACCCTGACACCCACATGCCATTGGTGGGAAATGTACTGCAGGACCTGATTTACTGTCCTCTTTCTCACTCAGTATTGTCCTTTATTTATTTCGTCTTTCTCCTAGTATATCTATTCTGATGAATTAGCCTCTGTCCTCTGTCTTGACTTTGTTCCTAGACAGAAACTCTCTTTCCAAAACAAAGCATTTATGATGACAATGATTCCTCTTCCTCCCACTCCTTCCGACTCCTCCTCTTTCTCTTCTTCAATGCAGGTTCTCATGTAGTCCATACTGGTCTTGAATTCATCATGTACCCTACAATGCAAGTTGGCCTTAAACTCCTAATCTACCTCTTAAATTCTGAGCTTACACCTGACTAATTATTACCTATGTTATCTGTGCATATGCTTCCTGCCTAGAGGTGGACTGGCTTCTTTGACAGGCCTACTACATGAGTCCTAAGAGGCATGCCCTAGATGGGACAGAGAGCTCTTACCTCCAGCTTTCTGGTATTGTATAGGACAGTAGGGACAAGAGGAGAAGCAAGAGGGATCAGGATAGAACTGAGTACAGACTAAAGAAGATCTGAGAATGAAGGCATAAGAAAGAATGCTTAGCCAGGAGCCATCAGCTTTACTTACAGTATTGGAGTAATGCAGAATAAGGGGTTACAAATGGTATTGGAGTAATGCAGAAGAAACCAGTAACACAGGATGAGGGGTTACAAACTACTGTGGTCAAAGAGGACAAGAAGTGGAAACATTCAACACAGTCACAGAAGAGACTCACTGATTTTGGAAATAGAGAGTACAGGATTTTCCACATGTGAATTCTACAAATAAGATAAGGAGAATGTTTAAAGACTCTCTGTACTGCAAGTACTGATCAAAGAATAAATGTTTTGGTCTCGTTTCATCCCACTCAATGTGACTTCCAGCACAAAATGAAGAGAAGCAGCCTCACGTCTTTGAGCACGTTTTCATTGTGCAGGTCTGTGCCGAGGGGTGTCCACACAGGCACAGAGCCAAGGAACTTAACAACAACACCAGGAAGGTGATCGGCTCTAGACACAGACACACCAAGGGGCACACAAAGGTGCTAAGGAGAAAGCCGATGTTCGGAAAATCAAAAGCATGAAGCAAAGGGCAGAGATATTATGGTTTACAGCAACTGACCCTAAATTAAGAGAATGCACTAAGAGCTTCAAGTGCCGGAATGTTAGGTGGCCACTGAGAGAACCCCCTAAGTGAGCAGTGTCATGGCATCCAGGTGGCCTGCCCTCTGACTTCCCTCAGACCCTGCATCCACAGATCCCGATGAAGGCACAGGTGCAGCGGTGGCAATGGCTGCCAAGGGGAGAAGGAAGACTCATGGGAAACTGTTACACTATTCCATACATTTCCTTCTTGGATACCTTCCAGTCCAAACCAGCAGCCTGCCAGTGATGAGCAAAGTGATGGAGTGTTACTTAAGGCTGTAAAGCTAGGAAGGTTAAAGAGTCATCACCATGTTAATTGAAGAGACTGTGGTGGCCTGCTCCAGAGGTAGAGATCCATATGTAAACATCACCTGGCTGTAACTCAAGTCAGCCCAATATTCCAGCTGAAGAACTGTGATTAAGTATCAATATTATATACACATTTGCATATATTATGCATATTCATATATATGCATATATATGCTTATCAAATATGCTGGTAAGTCTAGTGCTTCCCTTACTATAAGATGAAGACCAAAACAAACAAACAAACAAACAAAAATGAAGTTGGGGATAGATAAAAAGGGAGGAAAAAGAAAAATGTAATACTTGAGATAGCAAAGACCACAAGATGTTCTCTAGTACCATAATAAAAGTGAACCTACTCCTTAGGTAGTCCTTCCCCTGGACTCTGACCTGACCATGTGACTCATTTTTGACCAATGGAATATGGCAGCAATAAATATCCAACAGGGCTAGGTCATGGGAAGTCCTGTAGCTTTGGTGTGCTTCTCTTAAAGTCCACTCCTCTGACAGGAGCGCTTCACTAATAATCCAGTCTACCCATGAAAGCCCCTGGTCAAGAGCTGTCAGCAGATCTCCCAACACCAAACAGCCAGTGTGGACTGCCAGCCCATGCATGAGCCAGTGTAGAAGTTCCAGCTAGTCTCTTTTCCATACAACATCAACAGCCAACGTCGAGTACCTCAGAAGAACCATCCAACTGAGCAGTCAACCCAGAGACTTGTGAGCAATAACAAAATGATTGCTGTCTAAGCCAATGAGATTCTCCAGTTGGTTTTGTAAGAATAAACAAAATATTTTCTTAATCTCTCACAGTGACAGTGTATCAGTTAGACATTACTGTGTAACAAATCACCCCCAAATGTAGTCATTTAAGACAATATTTCATCCAACTCTTTTTTAAAGGTATTTTAATCTTTGTGAACCATGAAGTTTCCTTCTCGGATACTCAAATCTGGCTCTATAGAATGAGAGTAGTCATGGATAGCACAAAGACAAATGGACATGGCTGTGTGCCAATAAAACTTTATTTATTAAAAAAAAACTGGCAGCTGGTTCATGGGATATCATTGTCAACCTCTCTTTTAAAAGTATAACCGGGTATTATTGGTCATTCTCCTATAGGTCAGATGGATTGCTCTGTGCATACAGCCAGGTTTAGCTGATCTCAGCTTGGCTCTTTCATGCACCTGCCATCCGCTGGCAGGTTAACAAGGGGCTGGCTGGCCTCCGTGGCCTCCCTTACATCTGCTGTCTTTCTGGCTGCCAGCTGGAGTGATAGGGGTGGCCGGGCCACACGTCTCTCATCATCCATCAGTCCAGTCTAGGGTTGTTCACTGAGTGATGGCACAGATCCAAAAGAATAAGCAAAACTATGGAGACCTTTGAGGCCTCCATCAGAATTGGCACATTCTCACTCCATTCCATTCTGTTGACCGAAGTAAGTCACAAGATCAGTTCATATTTAGGGTATAAAGAACTATACTCATCCATTTGATAGAGAATGACAGTCACCACTCAAATGGTGAGGACATGGGAAAAAGAAATGGGCTCATGTGGAAATTATTAGACCATGAATACAAGTCTTTGTGCTAGGATTCCAAATGGCAATTGTTCTTAATTATGTATTTATTTGTTTGATTGCTTGCTTATTTATTTATTTATTTATTTATTTATTTATTTAGATGCTGAGGATCAAACATGGGGCCTATTATTGGACAACTGCCTCATCACTGAACTCTACCCCTAATTCTGTCTTTTGTTTTGTAAATGAAGAAAATGAAATTAGGAAAAGGGTTGGTGAACCCAAGTCATTACTACAAGCTAGGACAGCACTGAAAAATGAAAAGCATCTGATGAACTGTGGAACTATGGGTGGCAGTTTTTCCTGGTCCTCCTCACAGTCCATGTGGGACCAACTAGTACTTCTATGAGAAGTGTGTCCTCCACACCCAACCCTGTCTGATATCCTTCCTTCCAACACTCAGCTCCATATAGGTACAACTGGGATGAGAAGTGATTATCACACACTAGGGTCACCAAAGTAGCATCTTCTACCCAAAAATCCTCTCCTTATTACACTCTAAGAATCAGAATTCTTAGCTTAGCATATCTTAAAGCTAAAATGTCTCCAGACATCTGCAGCCCTTGGTCACATGCCATAAATATGGTGTGGCCTGGTGATAATGGGTCCAGGGAGAACAGCTCTGACCCAAACATTGGAGCCAAAGATTTGCCGTAAACACTTAGAGGGAGGTGGCTACAGGCTACAAATTACTCACCAGCTGCCACAGTTACAGGCAACATCCCACTCATCAGTTCTGCGTCCAGAGGTACTTATGAGGATGTCTGGGCCAAAACCTTCCTATTCTCAATTGCTACGGTGCTGGAAAACCAGTTGAAACATCTTCCCACCCTGATTTAACAGTTTCTCACAATGCTGCAGCCCTGTATTCACTTCGGTCTTCTATTTGCAGTTTAATAGCTTACAGAAATAAGATTTTCCATCCTGCATTTCCCAATGGATAGGACTGACTTGGGCCAGAGCATATGTTACAGGAAGCTCATCTCTGACAGATGACTTAACTACAGCCTGTCCTAGAATCTGCTCTCTACCCAACTTGGCTGCATTTCATTAAGCTTATAAGTTGTCCTAATATTTTGCTTATGTTCCACAGTTTTGTTTTGCTTTTGTTTTTTTTTTTTTTTTAAAAAAAGCAACTCTAAAATGTCTTTGTGATTGATTCAGAAAGCTGTTTTCTGCTGCTTCTACTCTTACACAGCTCAGAACTTTCAGGAGCCAACTCTATACCCAATACAAGGCACCAATGGCCCTCCCAAATGTACCTGAGGTCAACTCTTTCACCCTACCAATCAACTGAACCAGGGAACTCTAACATACATAACCACCCGACATAGGCTTCCATAATTCATTTCTGTGCACACAATTCTTCATAAGTCAATGATTATGTTACAGTGAGACTTTTCCCTTCCATTCCCCCCACCCACATACATATGCTAGACTCCAGCTTCTTCCCATCCCGCCAGTCCCTTGCTCCTCCTTAGATAAACCTCTTATCTCCACAGTCCTATGCCACACTCACGTGGTACCTTATCACAAATGTCTACCACTATCTCTGCATTCTATAACCCTGTGTTTCTCTGGCCAAATATGACTTTATTTATGAAACTTTCCCTTTTATTCCGTATTATGAATAAAATTACTACCCACCATATTTCAGCATTATTTATATGTGTTGTATCGTGTCCCTTTTTCTCTACAGGAACTCAAGTTCCCCCCAACTTAAGGCAAACCTTTAACATATTTTTCCATGACTATTTCATTTTCTAGGGTGTGATCTATGAAAGACCCCTGTAGTTCCTAATGTTTTCTGTTAACATAGCAGCAGCTGTACCAAATGTGGGAATAAGAATCTTGGGAGAAAGTATAACCCACATGTCTACAACCGTGTGGGAGGTGTAAAAGCAAAATTGTTAATAACCTCCCCAGGGTTTCAGCTCTTGTCCTGATGCTGTTGTGATTTCACTGTGGTGAAATATTTCAGGTCAGGTTTCAAAGCATGAAAGAAACAGCAAAGAAGCTGAAGTCGTCTCATCAGAGTCTGGTTTTGTCACTGAGATCTGCAGGCTTCTTCCATACATAACCTGGTCACCAGAGCACAGCAGGAGACACGCCCAAGTGAAACAGAATTGCCACTTGTTGTTGGGACATTTTAAAGAGCAATCTTGTCCCAAATGACCAAACACAATGACTGTTGCCTTACACCTTGTTTCTCCATTGTAAAAGAACCCTCCTTCTTTGTGACCAACTTACCTACTTCTTCAGCAAATAAGGTTATTTGAACGAAACTTCTGTGCATTTCCTTGAGTTTCTGAATCTTTTATGCATGCAGAAGAGAGGGGAAGGGGAAATTCAGAGGCCCGATCATGTCCTCACAGTACACAAACTGTGGTGAAAGTTATAAATTCATTGATCAAGTGTAGTTACATTGAAACAAAAAACTCCAGCGGCACTTGTGCACACACTGGGCACATCTTCGTGGGCTTCACTGTCTTTTCCAAATAGCGGCTATAATCAAGATCACGTACCTGTTGTCCACATACATTAAAGAGCTTCTAACATCCACAGAGGCTTGCAGTGAAATACTGCTACAGGTTGAAATTAAAGTGTCCCCAAAGGGCTTGGTCCCCAGCATGAGACTCTTCAGATCTAGTAGAAATGTAAAGAGATGAAGCCTAGGGAGCTGGGGGATGGCTCAGTAGTTTAAAGTGCTTGCTGCATAATAAGGATCTGAATTCAGATCCCTGGCATCCATATAAAAGTCAGGCATAGCAGTGTGTGAACCAAGTGAAAAGAATATGAAGACAGCAAGATTCCCTGGAAATTACAGTCTAGCAAAATCAGTGAGCATTTTGAGTGACAGACCTTGTCTTAAAAAAAAAAGATGGAGATATTTCCTCAACAGAGGAAAATACCCAATGTTGAGTTCTGGCCTATATACACACATGTACACACACACACACACACACACACACACACACACACACACACACACCCCACCTGCACACATACAAGAAACCACAAAATTATACATACACGTGAACATGCACACATGGGCAAAGCCCATGGGGAGGTCTTTAGGTCATTGGGTCTGTGATCCTAGACGAGATGGTGGGACCTTTGTCCCTTCTCTTGCCTCTTGTGCTTTATGAGCTGAGGTAGGTAGCTTTGCTCTGCCATGCCTTCCTGCCACAATGCTCTGCCTCATTAGAGGGGATTGACCCAACAGACTTTGACCTACACTTCTGAAACCCGAGTCCTTCTAAGTTGATCCCTGGAGTATCTGTGCAATGGTAGAAAACTGACAGCCACAATGACCTATGGCCAGTCACCATGACACATATCTCAGGAATGACCGTAGCTGGGCTCTCCCACAGTGTCCCTTCTCTGGGAAAGCTTCACCTTCTATCTTGTTGGGCAAGAACGACCTCTGTTGCCAACTCCATCATAACACTAGTGTCTAATTCACATGAAGTTCTGTTTTTTGTGCCTCTGAAATACACATGGAGTCAAAAGGCATTTCCTGTCCCACTGCCATCTCCCTATTTCAAACTGCTATCATCCCAGCCCCAGACAATTGAAAGAGCCACATCACCCATTTTCCTGTGTTTCTTCTGGTTCCTCATGCTCACCCTCTACTCTCAAGTGTCCATTTGTTTTTCCTTTAAGAGGGTAGCTTGTCCCTTTTATTGTTTCACTGCAGAAGCACTTTACATTCTGGATATAAATGTCCTTTTCAAAGTATACAGTGAGTCCTGACTATGACTTCTCAGATGTATGAGCAAATGAACCCTTTCAAGTAAATATTGCTGCCATTTATGACTGAAGAACTGGCTTCTCAGAGAGGCTGAGTTTCTTGTTCAGGGTCATCCAATGAATGAATCACAGATCCAGGGTTTGGAACTAGGTCTATCTGACTTAAGAAAGTGAACTATTCCCAGTGTGTCCTTCTATGCCCATTGCTCCATATAGAATCATGCCCTTAAGTTTGCTGAAACATCTTATGAATATGTGTGTTTGTTACATACCAGATGGGGAAGGGGATGTGGTGATATATTGTGTACCCCAATATATTGTGTACCCTAATAAACTTATCTGGGGATCAGAGGACAGAGCCAGCCACTAGATTAGACATAGAGGCCAGACAATAGTGGCACACACCCTTAATCCTATCACTCTGGGAGGCAGAGATCCGTCTGGATCTCTGTGAGTTCAAGGACACTCTGGAAATAGAGCCAGGCAGTGGTAGCACACACCTTTAATCCAGGTACTTAAGATTTCATGCCTTTTCTTGGGAAGAACACATGCTTTTAATCCCAGGAAGTAATATGGCAGGACACAGAAGGGCATGAGGAAACAGGAACTCGGCCTCTTTCGGCAGAGGATTTCATAGGGGTAAGAACGTTGCTGGCTTGCGCTGCTTCTCTGATCTTTCAGCTTTTACCCTAGTATCTGGCTCTGGGTTTTTTATTAATAAGACTGTTCAGCAATTTGTGTTACAAGGGGATAGGAAGGGAATGGAAATGTAGAAACAAATGATTTCAAAACAGAGAAAGCATGCAAGGCTTATATCTGATTGATAATTATATCCATAGACCAATACATCATCTGTTATATATATATATATATATATATATATATATATATATGATAATAGATATTATATATATATCATCTACCCACCTTTCATCTATCAATCACATATCTACTTACCTTTCTATTATCTATAGTCTATTCATCTACCAATCACCTGCCATTTATCCATCATTTCCCATGTATCTACCACATATCTATACCTCTTTCTATCCTCTGTATAAAAACATGTCAAAGCTAAGTGCTTATTTTTCAGGGCATATCATTCTACCTTAATGGGAAAAAAAGCTGCTTATTTAGTAAATGTATCAGTTAAGTGTTGCAGAATATTTGTTTATACTTTGAGATGATGTATCACAAAGTCACTTCACTTTGTGAAGATTGGTTTAATAAAGAGCTGTAAGGTCAATAGTTAGGCAGAAGAGAATAGGAGGGATTTCTGGGCAAAGAGAAGAACTGTGGATAAATCTAGGCACACAAGAGAGTTGCCAGCCAGATGCAGAGGAAGCAGGATGGGCAGTACAAAGATGAGGTAATGAGCCACATGACAGAATGTAGATTACAAAATATGGGTTAAGTTATAAGAACTAGTTAGCAACAAGCCTAAGCTAAGGCTGAGCATTCATAGTTAATTAATCTGTGTTGTTATTGGGGAGCTGGTGTTACAGAGAAAGACTCACTACATATAGCACTCAACATGGGGCGCAAATATCCACACAGGGTCTGAGAAAGCAGTCTCTCCAATAGGCTTGGAACACAGAGACATGGCTTTTTTAAGAGGCCCTGCTGTGAAACACAGCACTTGAGTGGCCAGCATGCTAGGTAAAAATGCCTGCCACATTGTGGACACAGCAGCTGGGGTGCTAAACATTCTGACATGAGGCTAGACTCTCAGGAAACTGAGGTGGGTAGAGACAGCCAGAGCCATGAGGTGGCTGGTACAGTTGATTAAGGTTTGTCTCACTGTCAGACAACACTTCAGGCACACAGTAAAGCATTCCAGACAACAAAAACCTTTAAACAAACACAGTAAAAAAAATGGGTATTGACAGCCATAAAAAAATAGTTAAAAAACAATAAAGTCTTTAAAGAGAAAGCAAAATAATATTTTTAAAAAGCCACATAAGGATGGGAAATACACAGGGCATCTGCATCCTGTATGGTGCTTTGTTGATTTTGAATTTTTTGAATGCTGATGAGCAAATAACAGCTGCTGAGAGACATGGATTATGGAAGGGACTGCTGACTAAACCAGCCTAGATACTTAAGGGATGTCTTGGCTTCAGACTGGAAGTTGAGAAATGTGTTGCATTGGGGGAAGAGGTTATGCTTTTGTTTCCACAGGAAATGAAAAGATATGGATTCCTTCAAAGTTAATAGAGATCAGATTTGACCAGGGGAGACCTCCTGAAGATCTTGGCTGCAGATGTGAGGAAAAAGGCCAAAAAAGACTACAGGACAGATGACATGTATGCTGATCCCTTTGCGTGGGAATGCCTCTGAGACTGGACAAGACATGATAAATCTTGTTGACTACAGAGTCACCATGACTTATTATTACATGCCATCCTTTCATATGGATGGATACAGATTTGGTTATACAGTCCAAACAGACATGTAAAGTTGACAGATGTCTTTTACCTGCTCAAACATAAAACAAAAAAAATCTTTAACTGACTTGTACACACTGCACATTCCATACTTGTGTTAATGCAGATACATGTTACCTTTAAAAGTGTACATTTTCAGGGAGAAAAAGGACCAGACACCAGTGAAAACAAGTAGCTCAGTGATTCAGCCTCTCAGAATTCCTCTGTTGCCATTTCCTCAAAATTCTGCATCCAGAACAACTTCAAAGCTGCTAGCTGAGATGATCCAGCTTCACATGCTACTCTAACTAGACTTCATATAAGCTCTATACTTTCCCATCACACAGAAACTAAACAAAAATAATACACCTAGCTCTCCCAGGACTTGAGCATTATTCCAATCTTCTCAGGGTCCCCTAAAGATGCTGTCACTCCCCCAGACAACAGGAAGCAGTATAGAGAACATGGCACTCATATTCCAAGAGGTGCAGTAGGTAGATTTGGCTCATTCAATGGATTATGGATGTTTATCATCATTGGGGTGGGGGTGCTACAAGCTGTTGTTGGTCATATTCAGGAAAAAATTTGAACAAAGGAGATTAGATTCAGGGATCTCTTTCTGAAAGGAAAAGGGGAGATATAGTACTGAAATGATGGCATAAAATGGTGGATTGTTGAGTCTACTTGTAAACAACCACTAATTTCAAATATTTTACATTGGTGTGGATTTTTGTATATTGATACAAATTTAAGGTTATTTTTGTTAGAAAATAATATATGTTTCTACTGTTAATATATTTTGTATATTGATTAAATTTAAGGTTATTTTTGTTATACTGTATATATATTTCTATTCTTGTTTAAGGTATTGTACCTATGCAGCTCACTTCAAAATGCAATGTGAAGTTCTAGTCCTTGAAAGCTATTTAGGATAATTAAGAAATACAGGTTAGTAGTTAGTCATCTATAATAATCAAACTCGTAGTCATGTTAGATATGTTTTCAAGATCAAACAGAGATATATTTTAAATAGATAGATGGTCTTCAAATATTTCAAAGACCTACATAATACATAATACGGCATTTAAAATGTTTTAATAGCATTAGACTTTTCATGACAGTGAGACATGTCTGCTTATGGCAGCACCATTTACTTCAAAAAAGGATGATAGGCATCAAAGAACCTCCATATGGAGTTTGCTTTCTATGTGGCAAAGCTAGTCATTTGGGCAAGAAACTGCCCTGGCCTCAACTGCTGACAGTATGCTGTCCAAACTTGACAAGCAGGAAACAAAAGAAAATGACTACCAAACTTTGCCAAGACATGGTAGGGCAGTCCTTCAAAATTCCTGCTTCACAGAAAAGTCTGTGTCAGATATTCTACGCCTGTAGGCTGAAGATAGATGCCCCAACACTGCAGAAGAATGTTGGGTGACTGTCCAGGTGACCAGCTGTCTCTGTCTCTGTCATTTCTATAGTTTTGGAAGTTGCTTGCTCTGCACTTTCTGTTTACTCAGGTAATATTATATCCTTCTTGGGTCTCTGATAGAGTTGAAGAAGTAGTTATAGTTACAGTTTTCCTTGTTACCAAATTTTAAAAAAAGAAACTTACATAAGAGATGTAAAGTTTATAAGGTTGAGACACATAAAAGCTTAAGTTCTTTATCTAAGAATATATTTTTAGGTCTAAAAAGATATTTTTAGGATGGTAATACAAGTTATGATAGATAATGGTTTAGGTATAAAATTTTGACTCACTAAGATAGGATAAATAATACAGTACTTTCTCCAAATATGCCAAATACAAATGGACTGGACATTGTGAACATAATTCTCAGTTGATAATTGTTCTTATTGTATATAGTCTTTCTATGTTAGAGTTAAAAATCTTTACTTTTTAATTAGACAAAAGGGGGAAATATTACAGAACATTCGCTTACACTGTGTAAAGATGTGTCACTGTGATTGGTTTAATAAAGACCTGTATAGTCAATAGCTAGGCAGGAGAGAATAGGAGGGACTTCTGGGCAAAGAGAGGAACTGTGGATGAATCTAGGCACACAAGAGAGTTGCCAGCCAGACACAGGAGAAGCCATAAGGGCAGTACAGAAAGGAAGTAACAAGCCATGTACCAGAATGTCGATTTAAAAATATGGGTTAATTTAAGTTATAAGAACTGGTTAAGAACAAGCCCAAGCTAAGGCTGAGCATTCATATTTAATAAGTTTCGATGCCATTATTGGGGAGTTGGTGGTACAGAGAAAGACTCACTACAGTTATGGGATTTTTTTTCTAGGTTACTTTTGGGTAAATGTTGTCTTCAGAAAAACATATGAATTTTAAGTGTTCAACAAAATGAGCTTACAAATTGCACATGATATTTAATAATACTTTCAATATAAATACTATTTCTATCAGTCAGAAGTTTCCTTCAAGCCCACCTACTTTGAAGGCAACCTTCTGTTTTTTCCTTCCTGTCTCTTTTCTTCCTTCCTTTCCCTTCCTCTCTTTCTCCCTCCCTCCATTTCTCTATCCATTCCCTCTATCCTTCCCTTCTTTCCTAACTTCCTCATAATCTAGCTTACTTCATTATGGAACTTTGTACTAATGAATTCATTGCATTTACTTTTCCTGTGTCTTCTTTCTCTTGGCATAAGACCCATGAGATACATCACCTTGTTACAATTGTCAGTAGTTCCATATTTTATGAACAAGTAATATATTGTTTTATACAATGCTTTAAAGTGGCTATACCAAACCTTTCTATTCATTATGATTTAAATTGGAGTTTGAGCTATTTCTGGTCTGAAGATATTGGGAAAAAATCATGAGGAACCATTCTGAAAAGCTGTTGTTTCTGCTCATGTGTTTCTCATTTCATTTAGCATATGGCTTAGGAGTGGAATGCTAGGTCATATACTCAACCCGTGTTTACCTTTATAAAAACTGGAAAAATTTCTCACTGACTGGTTGTGCCATTTTTATGGCCTCTAGTGACATATAAGAATTCAAGTTGTGGGACTAGAGAGATAGCTCAGTGATAAGAGCTCTTACTATTCTTGCAGAGGGCCTGGGTTTGGTTCCCAGCACCCACATGGCAGCTCACACATGTCTGTAACTTCAACTCCAAGGGATCAAATGCCCTCTTCTGGCTTCTGTTGGCTCCTGCATGCATGTGGTGGACATAAACTCACAAACATTCACATAAAAGGAAATAAATAAAATTTTTAAATGTGCTCATTTCCCCATATTTAGACAATTATTAGTGGCATTGGTATCTTCAATTTTAACTATTCTAGGGGGGCATAATGGGCTCTCACTGACTGTTTAGTTTGCATTTCCCTGATGATTAAGAATGCTGAGAGACTTCTCATGCATTTAAGTGCTGCTCGTCTATCTTCCCTCTGCAATATCTATGGTTTTCACTATTTTCAAATCATGTGTTCTCATTTTATAGGTTTCATATGATCTGAACAGAAACATTTAGTATTCTGGGACTCATCTAATCTTCTTTTTGTGATCAGATATTAATTTTAATTGTTAATTCTTTAACTGTGGGGTTATTGTTTCATGTGTCTAGTCTATGTTTTATTTTATTTATTTGTTGTAATTTTATGGTGGGGTAGTGTATGTATATAATGTGTTTATCTAATTCAAAGCACATACATGCAACAGCATGTGTGTAGAGTCAGAAAATGACTTGTGAGCATCAGTTTTCTCTTTCCATCATCTCTCCTTCCACCATGAGTTCCATGGATCAAATTCTGGTCATCAGGCTTGTTTAGCAAGTACTTTTACTTTCTGAGATACCTCACCGGCTCTATATGTCTTACCTATGAAATCTTGGCTCATAACAAGGTTCTGAAAATAGTATCCTATGTTTTCTTCCAGGAGGTTTAATTTTTCTATTTTTAACAATAACTCCTATGGGCACTTGGATTACTTCTGTGATACCATGGCATATAAATGAAAGCCAACTTTCATGTAGTTTTAAGTTCAGCACTGGTGTTAACATGATTTTTTTTTTTACTGCTTCTTTCATTGGTACCTTTGTCAAAAATAAATTTGCTCCATCTCTGGACTCTTCAATCTACTATATGAATATGCTTTAGGTATGAACCAGTGACACATTGCCCAAACGGATTAGCTTTACAGTTTTTTGCTTTTAACTAAGTAATATAATTACTCCACTTTGTTTTTTCCTTCAATATGTTTTGAGTTTTCTGGAAGGAACACTTACAGTTCTATATATAGTTTATAATCATCATTTCAACTTTTATTTTAAAGCTTGTTGGTACTGGATTGACTCTTCAAATGGAGAAGAATAAAAAGTTGACCATTACTGCAGGCTTCAACTAATTTAGACAATCCATCTCTCCATGTAGGTTTCTAAGCAGAAGCAGCAATGCTGGAGACATCATGTTACCTGATTTCAAACTGTGCTACAGAACCCAAGTAACAAAAGAAAATGTGGTACAGGCACACAAACAAACATAGACACATATGGGATGGAATAGAAGACCCAGAAATTCTACCACACAGTAAAGTCCACCTTATTTTTGACAAAGGATCAAAAACAAGCATTGGAAAATAATGCAGCATCTTTAAATATAGTACATAAAAAACTAGATATCCTCGTGCAGAAGATGAGATTTAATCCATATCTCTCATCCTGTACAAGCATCCATTTAAAATGGACCAAAGACCTTAATGTAAATCCTTAAACCTTAAAACTGCTAGAAGAAACTACTCCAAGACATGGGCTTAAAAAAAGACTCTCTATAAAAATGCTACAATACCTCAAAAGATGAAGTTACTCAACTTTAGCAGTGTTTTCCAAATACAAGTGTAGTCTGTCAATGGACTTCTGTTTGTATATTTATTTTCTTATTTTGGTCATTTTCATTGGTATTTCTAAGGTAGAAATGTGCAATTAAATTTCACAATATTTTTAAGATAATCATTTAAAACTACAATTGTCTGTGCCCATATCACTTTAGTTATGTATCATAGAATTTGATAATTTATATTTTTATACTTATTACATTGTTAAGATTTCTAACTCTGTGCTGTTTCCTTTGACCTATGGTTTATTTAGCCATGTGGTATTTAATTTCCAAGTATTTAGACTTTTTTTTTGGTACTTAATACTGATGTCTAGTCTGTTGTAGCTCAAACATTTAAGTGTGTTAAAATACATTCACAATTGTTTTTATAACTCAGAATAAAATATACACTATTGAACAGACTTTGTGTTATAGAAAGGAATGTAAATCCATTGTTGTTAAATTAATTATTATGTAAATGCCAGTTAAGGTAAAGTGGTTGACAATGCTTTCAGAGTTTTCTTATTGATGAGTGAGTGTGTGTGGGGGTATGTGAACTTATCAGTTATTGAGAGCAAATTGCTGAAATTTTCAGTTATGATGTAATTTGTTCCTGTTTCTCCCTCTCATTGTCTAAGTGCAGGTTTCATATTGTGACTGTAATAGTTACAACTGGTGTGTCTTCTCAATAAATTGAAAGTTGCCCTTTAGTGTTCTAAATAGTCTTTCATGTGTTTGGGGGTCTGGTCATTGTTTTGGATTTTTGTCTCTTCCACTCTTCACATGGGACAATTGACAATCATCGACCTCCATGTTCAGTGACCTTTGCTGCCACTTTGAATGACTGTTAAGCTGACCTAGTGGTCTCTCAATGCTGTTTTATTGTAGATGTAAAATATAAAGAATCCAATATATTTTGATAAACATGGTGACAGTTACAATACATAACCGTCATCTTGCATAGTTGCCTGTTTTTGTGTGTAGTAAGAGAATCTAAAAATGGATCCCAGAGGAGACATGAGGAAAATTTTAATAAAGTTAGAGAGGAATAACAATAGGCTAGGCAAGTTGAAAAATCTCAGAAGCTATGAAGAGAAAGAGGGGATGGAGAAAAAAAAGGCATGTTTTTTCAAATTTAGGAATGGAAATCTAAGAAACATTGTGAAAGTCCCATGTCTGGAAAAGCATGCCTTTGAATGGTGTCAGAGTTGAAAGGGTACCCCATTCCAGGGTCTGCTATCACAGGTCAAAAGGTTACACCATGGACACATGGTTAAAATTGAAGTAGAGACAGCTTATTAAGAAAGGGAAAGAACTCTCAAGAATGGGAGTGGTCTGGAGAGCTTAGGTGGGAGCCAAAGGTAATAGGTCGTGAGGTATATAGCCCTTTATGAGCCTCTCCCCTGTATATAGCATGGTCTTTTGGAGCATGCTCTGCTGTGGGATGTTCTGTATGTTAAATGTGTTGCTCTGATTGGTTAATAAATAAAACACTGATTGACCAGTAGCCAGGCAGGCAGTATAGGCAGGACAAGGAGAAAGGAGAATGCTGGGAAGTGGAAGGCTGAGTCAGAGAGATGCTGCCAGCCGCTGCCATGACAAGCAACATGTAAAAGATACCAGTAAGCCACAAGCCATGTGGCAACTTATAGATTAATAGAAATGGGTTAATTTAAGATATAAGAACTAGATAACAAGAAGCCTGCTGCGGCCATACAGTTTATAAGCAGTATAAGTCTCTGTGTGTTTACTGGGTTGGCTGAGCGGCTGTGGGACTGGCAGGTGAAAGAGGTTTGTCCTGACTGTGGGCCAGGCAGGACTGGAAAACTCTAGCTACAATGCTCTGTTCCTTAAATGAAGCCCAAGTGAAGGACTTCTCACACACATTAGTCTTGATGTTTTAGCCTTCAGCCTCTATTCTCCTGTCACTACGGAAGTAGAAGGCCCTCAGAGCAAGCATGGCCCTGCCCCCGTAGGCTGGAGTGGAGTATGAGCAACAGATGTTACATGATAAGCAAGCAGGACTCTAGAAAGGTACAGATTATGGTAAGTGCTGTGAAGGAAAGAAATAGTTCTGAAAGAAAAGACATCTACTGATCAAAGTTTTCTAAGTTTCTTGTCATCTCTCTGATGACACCTGGTAGATGAAGGGAATGGTGACAAGATACAAATTGTCACCAAGCAGATGAAATGTCCTGCACAAAATTCCCTAGACTGCAAGAACTCAAAGACAACCACTACCACCACCACTCCCCAAAAAAGAATAGAAAGACCTCAGTTCACATAGGGCTAGTCTGAAAAATGGCAAGGAATGGACATTAGTTCTGGCTGGCCTCAATTTAAAATATGTTACTCCTCCATTTTCAGTCAATTCTTCCTACTTTTGTTTCATGTGTCTCCCTCTCTACCTTTTAAAAAGGTGCTAGGGATTGAAATGCTCCAACTCACTGAGCCAATCCCCTAGCAACCAAGCACGATGTCTTGAGAATCAGGATGCTAGTTCAAAGTCTCTTTCTTGCCTATCTCTCTTTACAGCAACAATGCAAACTCAAGCATGGATGCAGCCCTAGTTGGACAGCCTTGAATATTCTGCAGGTTCATATGGTATTTGTTATGAATTAACAGAAGACATGAGCAACAAACATCTCCTCACCCCAGATAGGGCGCTAACAATAGACTAAAGAAGTTCAGCTGCATCACAATAAAATCCCGCTACATTGTGGGTGACAGCCTCACAGAAGTTGCATCATGGAGTCCCCCCTTCAGTTAACTTTCCTCACCATATTCTCTAGTGACCACCAAGACCACAAGTAGCTGGGGATGGGGGTGAGTGGGGTGCATGTGCAGTAAGTAATCCATGGTGAGAGTCTGACTACCCTTTCTTCATCATCTCTAGTACTAGTTGACACCAGCTCCATCATTAATACATTATTAATCAGTATCTTGTTCTGCTTGTCCTGTTGTCATGATGATGAACCAGGCATTCTGCAGGCCTTCACAACATCAATTCCATTATGACTGCTGATCAAGTTGCACCTGGAAGAAATATATATTCCTCAAGACAAGGCCTAGACAGAGCTACAGGTCCAGGATGGGGATCTAATTTTCAACAGATAGGCACTGGGTAGTGATTCTCCCTACTAATACACAGACTGTAAGAGTTCAGCTTTGGTTTATAAAAGGCTATGGGAAAAGCAGAATTAAAGTATCAAAAGGCAAGTCCTGCTACCCACGGATACGGTGACTGGCGGGCTGGGCAGTGGCTGGCATGGCAAGGTGACTGAAGTACATTAAAAGAGATGAAGAACAAAATCCAGTTAATACAAGAATGATAGTCCAGGGAAAAAGAAAGTCCCCCCAACCCAAGCTCCTTTAGCATTACTATTGCACACACAGGAACACATCATGGCAGGTAGAGACCACCATATCCACTTTGATAGTAACAACCAGTTATAGGCAAGGGGGAGGGCCAGAAGGTAGGAGCCTTAATTATGTGCTAGGCATTGTTGCCAGACTCCAGAAGTGAAATAAACACGACAATGCCCTCAAAAAGGAGACGAAAGCTATCAATCAATAATGATGGCAATTCTGAAATTTAAACTGTGATACGAAGAACCTGACAATCCAAAGCATTGTGTGGCTTTGGGCATGTTAATCTCTATGAATTGTAATCTCCTTCTTTGGTTGGTTGTTGCTATAGTAATTAAATAAGACAATGTATGAAAATGACTCGTCATATCTTGTAATATGTGCCTTGTAATCGACTTGGTTACCTTTGAGAAGAATGAGAGTTTTGTAGTTGTCCAGGCCGTGGCTTGTTGTTTGTTTTTTTACTCTTTTGGGGGGCCTACCACCCAGCTCCCAAATAAATCACACACGAAGGCTTATTCTTACATATGAGTGCCCAGCCTTAGCTTGGCTTGCTTCTTGTCAGTTTTCCTTAACCTAACTTATCCCACCTACCTTTTGCCTCTGGGTTTTTCCCATTCTGTAAATCTTACTCTTACTCCATGGCTTGCTGTGTAGCTGGGTGGCTGTCCCCTGGATTCCTCCTCCTTCTATCGATGCTAGAGCTCACCTCCCGGATTTCTCCTTCTATATATTCTCTTGCCTGCCATCCCCACCTATCCTTTCTCCTGCCTTGCTATTGGCTGTTCAGTTCTTCATGAGACCATCAGGTATTTTAGACAGGCACAGTAATACCACTTCACAGAGTTAAACAAACGCAACATAAACAAAAGAAACACACTTAAAATAATATTCCTGAACAGAGGCACTGTCTTTTGTGCATTGCTCTTGAAACACTGCTGAGAGCCCTCCTTGGTTTTGTCTGTGGAAATGCAGATTGCACAAGTATTATGGGATCCAGCCACAGGCTCAGATTTCCTGGCAGGTACCTCATCCTTCCCCTAACCTAGTGTAACACTAGGAAATGGGTGCACACCCAGATCTGCGGACAGCTCTAGGGGTTTCAGAGCTTGTCAAGTAACCAAGTAAAATTTAATAATGACAGCTTCTGTTCTGCATGCCCCCTGCCCCAGGCATACAAGGACTGTTAACACACTGAACACGGACTTCCTGAAAGTGTTCAAAATCACAAAATTAAGCTTACGGGAACAAGGTATTTAAAAACCATTGAAAGCAAATGTTGAAGGGCCTTTTAAGATTCGGTATGGATTTTCCCACATACATTATTTGGTAAATGGGAATTGTCAACACTTCTCAGTGTGTCTCATGGGAAATCCTCCCATTGCATATGATTTTGATCACTTCATGTTAAACAAATGAAATACACTCTATACTTCTGTCAGTGTGCATTATATTTAAGCAGATATGGCTTCCTTGACCTACCTTAGCTTCTCTTCAAATACAAATTGCAGAAAGTGTAATGTGACTACAATGTGTCAGTCATAACACATTGGCTGTGAGGGTACAACCAGCTTCTAGAAACCACACCAGGGACATAAGGCACAAACATCTCCACAAAAGAAATTTGGCATTAAAAATCAAAGTAGGTAACAAATTATTTTTGGAAAAGTAGGTCTTAGCTAAAAGTACTCACCATTACTAAATAAATGCAGAACCTACTACAAGGTTTGATACGTGTGTGGGTACTTCCCTTGGTAGATCTCAGTATTAGTTCCTCTGGTCCTTGCTGTCGCAAAAGCAGTTATTTGAAGGAGAAGTTTACAGTTCAAGGGGACAATGTTGTATGGTGGAAAAGCGTGGTAGAAGTTGGTTCTAGCTGCGGCAAAGGGCACATGAAGCCACTGCTCATGTCACAGCCACAGTCAGGAAGCGGAAAGGGGCGAGTGTTGGTCCTCAGTTGACTTCTTCCACGTTCTCTCTGATTCATCCTCCAGCCTCCATGGGACAGCGCTGCTCACAGTCAGGGTACATCTCCGTTCCTCAGTTAACCCATTCAGCAACAGCCCTCACAGACAAAGCCAGAGGTGTGTCTCCTAGGTGATTCAAGGCTAGTCGGGTTGGCAAAAAGAAGTAACCATCCATCACAGGCGAGGCTACTCCTGTGTTAATTAACTCTCCGTCATTGTGGCAAACTGACTGAAAACAATCAACTTAAAGATTTATTTTGTTTGTGGCTTCAGAGATTTCTATCCACGGTGCCTTCATTCTGTTATGTTGAGTCTTGGAATAAGACCACCACAGCAGCAGGAGCATGGGGTGGAAGAGACTGCTTACCTCATGGCGCCTGGAAAGGAAGGAGGCGAGGGACTGGGCCAAGAGACCTCAGAATAGTCTCCAGCAACCTATTCCTTCCAGCTAGGCCCTCCTTGCTAATAGACTAATCAGCTACCAGTGCACCCACGTGTCTCTTTGTAAAGTCAGAGCCCTCATGACCCAACCCCGTTCAAGGCTCCAGCTCTGAACATTGCTGCATTGAACATCATAACTTGAGGGAAATTTCATATCCCAAAACTACTAATGCTCTGGTCACAGATCCAAATGCCTGCATTGTTTAGCTTATGTGGATAGCTTTGTTAATATTTATCCTCATATCGCTGGATTCTCCAGAAAATCCAAAGCATTCTTTTGAAATCAAAAGTTTTTGGAGGAAATAGTTTTTAAACCCAAAAGCAGAGTCTCTTCAAACCTTTCTTTGTGGGAATTTATCCTTACAAATAGCTTCACACTTGTGGTGCCTTTCTTGGGGACCAGGAACTCACAATCACTTTTTTGTTACACAAATGTGGATTTTTTTCCACTGAAATTCCCTTTGAATTTAAACTTCTGTACAATATGACTGCCTACAAGATAAATCATTAGTCTATGGGAAAGGATTACACAGAGTAGGGTCTGTGTTGGGATGTGTGCAGTTGAGGCTTGGTGTCGGGATGTGCTCACTAACTGTGCGGGCAGAAAAGGAACATGTCTTCTTATTGCTTGTAAAGGCAAGAAACATGTCTCCCTACCTTCTCCTTTCTTCTATGTGGTGAACAATTAAACTCATTCACTGACTAATTTCCTAAGGTGGATTATTTAGGGACATTTATTAGTGGGTAATCTATCTGGTTAATAGAATATCCTGTAAACCAGGTGCCATGTTTGGCCAATAAATAGAAAATCAGTACAGCCAGAAAGCACACACTGCGTGAACTCACAGAATTCCTGTATAATGTCCAGATGTATAAGCCATTTTTTTTTCTTTGACAACATAAAAGAATGAAAGAAAAAGAGAGAAGAGCACCCAGAAAACAAAGATATTAAAAATTCTGCCCTCCGACAAATCTGTCTGAGGCACAAAAGTTAAGCAGCTTGCAAGGCTGTTTGATTTTGTTCATATTTATGTCATTAATAATAAATGTGGTTGTGAGAATCACATGGGCTTTTCCTTTCTCAGAACTCCAGTTACCTGGGGCCTGTGCACAGAACACAGGAAGGTATTTGGTTTTCCCTCATGTTGAATGGCAGCTGAGCGTTTGGCCAAGCTTTGTGGAGCACTTGCATGAGGTGATCACCAGGGCAAGCTGACCCTTTGCCCTCAGCCACCAGCCCACAACACTGCAATCTGAAATCTCTAGATTTTCTTCAGAAAAGCTCCTGTGCATAGCAACTCCCTCAAAGCACTCTATGAAGGGCCTACTCTCACAAGCCCTCCGTTTGTGAAGAGACTGGGATGAGAAATGGATTCCTGAGCTTGTATTTCTCTCTTCCGTATTATAATATCTCAGAGAAACTCCGATTTAGACAAACTGGCTCCCGTTCTGAAGATCTGCTTTTATTTTTGATCCAGCTTTTCAGTCAGACTTCACTACTGGTGGAAACGCACTGCTGCTAGCCAGGGCTGAACATAAGATTCCATTATGGAAGTGGCGAAGAGTTGGTAAGTCAAGTCGGTGAGGCCTGTGGCAGTAACTTACTCTGTCTGTGGTTTCTACTTTGTCAGACTCTGTGGAGCCATGAATCTATCTTGTCCTTAAAAAACTGAAAGAGGGGGCTTTTAAAATAAATGTAATGCTAAATTTATGTGCCCCGGGAGCAGCGTATCAAGGCCCCAGGCTGATTAGACACAGATGTGTGTAACAATGTCCGTGTTATGGACCAACTGCAGGTGTGGGAATAGATCCTTCCCTGGGACCCTCAGCAATCAGCCCAGTGGTTTCCCCTGGCTCTCAGTTTGGAGTTTTCAATTAATATTACAATGGTATTGTTGTTCTCCTGTATTAGATCATATGTCATGTAAATGAACTTGAGTATACAGTTAAACCTGACAAGGTGATTTAGGCCAAGAATACATGTGTTCATTATTATAACTTGATTGAGGTTAAATAATAATAATAAAAAAGCCCTGACATGCTATAACGTTTTTATTATTTGGCTTATCAGTGGATTTTCACATTATGCTTTCATAAAACAAAATGTCATTTATAGTGGGGCGAGACGCTTATGAAAAGTGAGACACACACCGACTCGTAAATGACTGATATGATTAATCCCAGATTGGACAGTTTGATACGGCCAGCACGGCACCTGGAAGCTCTCTCTGTTGCTTTTTTTATTTTTTTTTTCAACTTGGTTTCTTCTATTTTCCAAACTTCATGCTTCTTTATCTTCTCCCTTCACACACATAAGCAGTACCCACGTAATCACCCCCATTGGATAAGCACGGTGGTTGTATTTGGGATTGCTCTAAAATATCACTTGCTTTCAGCAATGAATCTAGCCCCTCAGTAGCGAGGACCACATTCCACTGTCCTCAGGGTGTCATGATGTGTGGGAGAGTAGCCGGCTCACTAAAGCATCACCTGACAGCTGCCATCTCTCTGAATTAGACTCTGAGCTTATCAGGACAGGAAACTTATCTGTAGCGTATAAGTGCCACGGGCACTGACTGTCCCATGAATAAAGGCCAATAAAAACATTTTGTACTTTACCCCAGAACATTCACAACTCTCATTAATGCCGGTGGACTGTGCGCTGCATGGAGTTCTCAGTGTTACTTACAGCTCCGTGTGCTGCCACAGTCTCAGAGAGCAGACCACACTGTCAAGTCAGTTCAGTAAGATGGACTCTAGGATGCTGGCGCCTAGGGAAAGCTTTCTGGCTGGTGACTGTGTGCATTGCAAACACAAGGAAAGACCAGGCTCATTTGTTCTGATGGTGTTAATAAGCTACATCACATGGATTAACAATCTTCACAACGTGGTGCGGAGAGGACTCGGAATAACTTATATGGATGAAGGGGAAGTAACAGGGAAGACGATGTTAGTCCTGAGACTGATACCTGAGCCGCTCTGTAAAAACCCAGATATGGAAAATGGTGTGAGAGCTCATGCACATGTGTGTGCAGCAGTGACTGTTGGAATATATGAACATTTCACTGTAGCTGCAAACATTGATGCAGGCTATAATTACAAATACTCTGATGAATGCCTACGGAGGCTCAATGTAGCCATCTGTAAAATAACCACAAAGGGAGGTGAGATGAATAAGGTCATAAGCTTAAAGGAATAAAGCACTGGCAAATCTGTGTGGTAATTAGACAATGTGTTTTTTTCTGGCTCTTAGGCAGCCATGTTGAGCCTCTACAGGGCACCAGACACTGTGCAAAACCAGCTGGGTGCAAAGGTAACTAAGCACACAGTCAGTCCTTTTCTCAAAAGATGGTGGTGCTGTGGGATGTTCTGTATGGCAAATGTGTTGCTAATAAAACACTGATTGGCCAGTGGCTAGGCAGGAAGTATAGGCGGGACTAACAGAGAGAATTAAAAGAACAGGAAGGCGGAGGGAGTCACTGCCAGCCACCACCAGGACAAGCAGCATGTAAAGATGCCGGTAAGCCACGAGCCACGTGGCAAGGTATAGATTTATAGAAATGGATTAATTTCAGATATAGGACAGTTAGCAAGAAGCCTGCCACGGCCATACAGTTAGTAAGCAATATAAGTCTCTGTGTTTACTTGATTGGGTCTGAGTGGCTGTGGGACTGGCAGGTGAGAGAGATTTGCCCTGACTGTGGGCCAGGCAGGAAAACTCTAGCTACATGGTGGTGCCAAAATCTAAGTTCCAGAAACAATCCACAAGTTCAACAGCAGAGACAGATTCATGGACATCAAAGAAAATGCACCAAGAAGCTTGCTGCCAAATCTGACAAGTTAGGTTTGATCCTGAGGACTCACACAGTGGATAGAGAGAATTACCCCTAAGAAGTTGTCCTCTAACCCTCACACAAGTGAGATGGCAGGCACATGTACACACACACACACACACACACACACACACACACACACACACACACACATTTTTTTAAAAAGGTAATACTTTGTTTACAAAAGAAAAGTAGAACATTCACAAAGTTATGGAGCAAATTAAACACCAATGAGCATAACTTGAAAACTACCTCCTATATTCTTAATGCACAGGGAGCTCCAAGCTACAGGCAGCACTTACTAGTGAGAAGATACAGTTCAAATAAAGATATGGAGGTCACTGTCAGCACTAATGAAAATGAGTGAAAATACAGGACCTGCAAACTGAAGACATGGAACCACTAACACAAAATACATGTCTCATCCCTTACTCTTCCAGGATGCCCTGAATATGTTTAACATTCATTTTTTAACTTAATTTTTAATCTAGATATACCCATGCAGCTCTTCCTAGAACCATATCACATGTTTATGGTCTATGGAACAGAATGTAACTTTCCCCATGTACAATGACAAAATGCAGCCCTTTTTTTTGCCAAATATGTAGCGGCATTATGGATACAATTGTTCCACACTATATGACCCCCCCATTACTGTAATGTATTCTTCTTCAACCAATGGTGTCCAAAAACATGAAGAAAATGAAAAGTCATGGTGTTATGGATGTAGATTACCATTCTAAACTTAATTCGCTGTGTCATCTACCCTCCCAAGTCAGTTTCTAGAATCTAATGTGTTGTATTAGTACTGGAAGTGTGACAAAGAAACTTTTTTTTAAATTTTTGAGACCGAGTCTTACTATGTCACCCTAGCTAGCCTGAAACTCACTATTCAGACCAGGTCAGATTCAAATCCACTTGCCTCTATCTCCCAAGTGCTAGGAGTAAAGGCTTGTACCACCATGCCCTAGCCCAATTCTTCTGTTATAAAGAAATCAAAAGGAAAGTTGCCTATGACTAGTCAGTGTCATTTTTAAGCCACAGCAGTACCTTGGTATTTGAAAGGCAGATGTCAAGGGATTGGTTCCAGGACCTTTATGTATGCACACACCTATAGATAACCAAATCTGTTATCTAACAAAATCTAACAAAGTGGAGTAAGTGAGTATTATCTGTGCATATTTTTCTGTGTTCTCTGATTGGCATCTGGGTTTAATACCTAACATAGAGCCAAGGCTCTGTGCATAGTTTATAGAAAATGATGTTTCTGCACACTCATTACACATATAATTATTTTGAGTCTGAAATACATCACCTTCGGATGAGAGTTCCTGACCGCACTTGAAAGGCAAAAGATAGAGGTGTTTGTCTCTGTTCCGCACTAAGGAACATCAGGTGCGGAAGACAGCCCGAGAGACACAGGCATATTTAGTAACATTGCATACAAGCCATTCCAACATTGAACCTTGCCCTATAAGAGAGGGTCTATCCATTCTGTGTCCCTGATGCTACATCTAGGGACAAACGGGAAATGTGACTTGTTTATTGCCATGTGGATCTTAAACTAAGAAACAACCACAATCTTAAATGCACTGTATTGGTTTAACTCTTCACTAACTCTCATAAGCAGCAAGTGGATCCATCTGAGTAAGGCATTATGCTCCCTGTGGAGTAGTATAGAAAGGAGAACTAACCTTGTCTGCTCTAGGAGCTTGGGGAAGATCTAAGTCTAGACAGGGACTCTGGGAAGGTCCATAAGGCAACATCTCCTTGAGCTATTTCCACAACAGCAATCTCTACCAATGCCACACCCAGTCAACAGCAATCTTCTCTACCAATGCCACACCCAGTCAACAGCAATCTCTACCAAGACCACACCCAGTCAA
>CABHPP010108339.1:8341-43544 GCA_902168425.1 Peromyscus attwateri
GGGAGGGAAGGAAGGAAGGAGCAAAACTGTAATTCCTGAAGCCAAAGCAAGTGTTCAAGGCCAGTGCCAACTATGCTTTGAGACCTGCCTCAAAAACAACAACAAAGAGACAGAGAGGTACTTCCACACACCCCCCACATACCCCGTCACAGAGTTCTTGTTTCTGGAAACCAAATGCAATTTGAGAGAGGGTTATTACATAGGAATGTCAAGTATGTGCCTTCCACACTAACCCTGTGACAATCCTTTCAGACATCCCAGTGCTGGGAAATTAACAGTTGAAATTTCTCTTTGATCCCTGCAGTGGACTTACTCCTTAGAGCATCTTAGACACACACATACAGACACAGACACACACACACACACACACACACACACACACACACTCCCCTGCATCAATCACACCAGGTTAGAATTTACATAGAAAGTATTATGTAATAAGTGTAACTTAGAGTGAGAGCTGTTTAGAACCTGCTTTAAAAGATTCATCCGGCCCCAGATACAGAGTTTTGAAAACCATAGGGCCACACATTACCTGAGAGACAGTAATTGAAATTCTAGAAAAGGGGGCAGAGGGGTGTGTGTGTGTGTGTGTGTGTGTGCATCTGCCCTGGGCTAAGCGACACCTTGAAAGGATCTGGGGCTCTGGTCTAGGGAAACCAGGAACACTGTTACCATGCATGTTCCTCTAACCCTACCCTCCCTAGACAAGAGTCCTACTTAAGCTTTGCCCCCAAATCACCGCTGTGCTGGTTACCAACACGGATTCCCTCACTCAGTCACAGGATGTGGAGATGGGGCACATGTGTAATCTCAACACTTTGGAGACTGAAACAGGAAGACTGACCGGTTTGAAGGCCAGCTTGGGTAACAGTAAGAGATTACCACAAACAAACCAAGCAGGCACCTGGCTATGGCCTGGGAGGGACTGTTGTTTGCTCCTTTTATGTTTTGATAGTGGCCCTCTGCCTTTTTCTTCTCTTTCCTTTTTCTTGTTCTCTCTCTTTCTTTTTGAGGTAGAGTTTTATGTACACCACATTGAATTTGTTATATAGCAGAAGGGTTACATCTCAGGCTGTCTAAATATGCAAATATGAGGGCAAGCTGGACTATAGGATTTCTGGCAGTTAGATAAAAGTCAGCATTCCTCAGGAACTTGTGAAACTGGTTCCCACTTGCCAAAAGGAAGCATTTCCCTTACCTCGGGCAGAAGGGACATATGGCAGCCTGTGGTGACAGGCAGAAGGGACATATGGCAGCCTGTGGTGACATATCAAAGCCCAGGCTGGTTTCCAGTCCCCCTCAATGTAACAGGGCCACTGTTGGGTCCCACGCAACCTGTTGAATAGTCCTGAATAGGGGAGTGAGGATTGAGAAAAAACAGAGACATGAAAGAAAAGACAGAGACACAGGATAGGTTCTGGAGGGCTCTGAGTCAATACCGCAGCAGCCCCAAGTTTATTTCTCAGGGCCTTTTTATACAGAAGCAAGGAGGCAAAGAGACCTCCCCCTCTCAAGGACACCATGGTTCAAGGAACAAACAAGCATAAACATCTTCTTAATTCTCAAAACATCTGGTAACCATGCCTTTGGCCAAATATCCTATTATCCAGCCTTAAGAGCAAAGTCAAGACTGAACTCTCTGACCTTGAGTCAAGATGGAATCAAGCCACAAACTGGAGTTACTGTGGGCTCCCACAGGCCACACACCTTAGTAGGCCCCCAGACCTTAGCACAACTGACTCCATGATGGAAGTATCATTCAAGCCATAAAACTCAGCAGATACACAGCACCACCTGCCAAAACTAAAACAAAGGCCTAATCCATCAAAGTCCATAGTTCTGGGAAAGTCTCTGAATGTACTAACTTGCTTTTTGGCTTCTGTAGTTCCCCTTCTGGCTAACTATTCTTGTTAACTGAAGTCAACTCAGAAATTGGGATTTTTTTGGTTTTGTTTTGTTTTGTGTGTGTGTGCTTAAAAGCTCACCCTGAGGAAGACTAGATGCTACACTGGAATCCTGAACACCCAATACCAGCTAACAAAGATTTTTTATTGGTTTAAACCCATGCCCAAGCAGTCTGCTCTGGTGAATACCCCACAGCATCAGTATCATAAGCCCCTGTTATACATCGCAAATCATCCATGCTAAACTAACATGCTGACTTCTCACCTCTCCAGACTCCCTCATCCCAGATGCCGTTCGTTCTCTTTATAACGGCGAGGCTTCTGTTCTCACCACACTCTTCCTGCTCTCTATCTCTGATTACTCTCTCTCCCCTCACCAACAGCCCTGGCCATGTGCAGTCGGCTGGCCATGCTCAGTCTACTTCTCTCCCTCTGCTCCAGACTCTCCCAAATGCCTCTGGCTACTCTCTCTCATAGCTGCAGGAACAACCTTAACCATATCATGGGGGGAGGGGGGGAAGTCATGATGGCAGTTTCTGTACTGTGCTCCTCTCGCGTGAAAACATATAATTTTTCATCCTCCTGCCTCCACCTCCTGAGAGTGTAAGCATGTGCTACTTCACCCACTGAAAAGAAAGGATTTTTCAGCTAAAGGTGATGATCTTGGTGATCAGAGGCCAAGGGGTCCTGAAAAACTCACACCACGAGACAGACATCATACAAGAGACTCACTGGGAAGGGGGAACGCAAAATGGCTGCCTCTGAGTGTGGATGGAGACAGCGATGAGCCAGGCTGGGATGGCGGGCTTTGGGGGGGGGGGAGGGGGGGGGGGGTGTGGGGGTGTGGGGGTGTGGGGGGTAATGGGGCACGCACATAGGGAAAATATGGCAATGGTGGAAATGTGTCCCATTGTCCGTTAGTGTCGGTGAGGCTGTTGGCACTTACTCATTGAAGGCGGGGAGGAATCTGGTTTTGGAATGTGGGCAAAGGACTTTTGGCGATTCTCAGTATGCCCAACACTGGCAGTTTTCTTGGTTTCCCAATTTGGTGATAAGAAATACCCTGAACTATTTATTGCAACAGTGATACATGAAAACACCCGTGATTACTACTGGTGACGAAGTCCCAGGAAGGTTGGTTTTGTCCCATGTAGCTAAGGATGACCTCAGACAGGTCTTGACCCTTCCGCCTCTAGTTGCTGGGTGCATGCACCACCATGTCTGGTTTCAAAGGCCTAGGTGCCAGTCAGTTTTCTTGACTATCGTCATTGTTGGCAAACTGAGAACTACTCACATTCCAGAACCAGGTGCTACTCCACCCTGCCCTCAACGACTCAGTGCCAGGAGCCACCTCATCACCAGTCACCAAATGACACATTGCCAGGAGTCTGGTACCCTTCATAGAATTCCCCCATCACACACACCCCCAACCCGCTCTCTCTTTTTCTCTCTCTCTTATCCTGGTTTAGAGGCGGCCTTTCACCCCTCCTCCCAGTAAATCTCTTGACTGAGGTCTGTTGAGTAGTGTGATCCCTGCGGCGTTCCTTGGCCGAGATCCACCAAGGTGTCTCCACTGCAAAATCCTAACAGTGATCATTGACGTTCCAGCCTCATGCTAGCCCATGGGTGTTAGAGCAGCATGGAAGGCCCAGTAAGGGAAAGTTATTGTCTCCTGGCCACAAAGTGGGATCCACCTCCGGGTAGAAACATGCCGTTGTCCCCTCCCTTAAGAGTTAATCTGAGGCCGGATGGTGGTGGCACACACCTTTAATCTCAGCACTGTGAGGCAGAGCCAGGTGGATCCCTGTGAGTTCAAGGTCTACAGAGTGAGATCCAGCACAGGCACCAAAACTACACAGAGAAACCCTGTCTCAAAAAACGAAGGTGGTGGTGGGGGGAGTTAATCTGAGCCAGGCAGTGGTGGTGTACTTTTTTTTTTCAAAGATTTATTTATTATGTATACAGTGTTCTGTCTGCATGTATCCCTGCCTACCAGAAGAGGGCACCAGATCTCATTATAGAAGGTTGTGAGCCACTGTGTGGTTGCTGGGAACTGAACTCAGGACCTCTGAAAGAACAGAGAGTATTCTTAACCTCTGAGCCATCTCTCCAGCCCAGTGGTGCATGCTTTTAACCCCAGCACTCGGGAGGCGGAGGCAGGCAGATCTCTGTGAGTTCCAGGCCAGCCTGGTCTACAGAAGAGTTCCTAGACAGCCAGGGCTACACAAAGTAACCTTGTCTCAAAAAACGAAAACACAACAACAAAGAAAGAGTTAATCTGGTTGGCTCAGCCAGTCGCACCACCAAGGGACTAAAGAGACAGGAGAATAGTTAGCCCTTTAGTGAGATAATGCAGTTTTTCTCCCCCAGGACCCCCGCTCCCTAGCACAGTCCCTATGAACTGCAGGGAGATTCTGCTGGGTCTCAGGACTCAGGAAGGGATAACTTCCTTTTTCCTCCCTTCTGTTTTCTTTCAGATGCTGGCCAGAGCCTAAGTGTGCATTTTCTCGGTACTTTGGGCTTTCCCCCCCCTCCTTGCCATCTGGCTGTTTGTCTGCAGAGTGGCTGGTTTCTATGTGGCTTAACTCCACCTGCATGGCTTTTTCTGTTTCTCTATTCTTTCTTTCTCTCTCTCTCTTCCGTCTCCTGAAGCTTCGAATTTTTACTTGCCCTGGGGCTTTCCTATTAAACTCAAATTGTCCTTGAGCTTCTGTCTGAGCCCTTTCTTTTTGTTTGTTTCTTGTTTTTGAGACAGGGTCTCACTTGGTAGCCCTGGCTGGCCTCGAACTCACAGAGACCTGCCTGCCTCTGTCTCCTGAGTGCAGGGATTAAAGGTGTGAGCTATCAGTCCCTGTTTGAGTCCATTCTTAAATTATTTTATTAGGTTATGTGTGTGTGTGTGTGTGTGTGTGTGTGTGTGTGCATGTGTGTGTGTGCATGTGTGTGTGTGCATGTGTGTGTGTGCATGTGTGTGTGTGTGTGCAAGCGCGCGCACGTGCGTGTGTGTGTGTGTGTGTGTGTGCGCACGCGCGCGCCCGCGCGCGTGTGCGTGTGTGTGTGTGTGTGTGTGTGTGTGTGTGTGTGTGTGTGGTAAACTGCCTGCTATGAGTGTTGGGTTAGGTCCTCTGATAAAGCCGCAAGTGCTTTTAACCACTGAGACATGTCTCTAGCCAAAGCCCTCCAAATTCTTTTATTAATGAGATTAAGAACTCTAGAAGGGACCCTGATCTCGCTGGTGTCATGGTAACAGAGGCCTGTAATCCCAGCACTTAGGACACAGATGCAGAAGGATCACAAGTTCAAGGCCAGCATAGGCTATGTATTAACATTCTGTCTGGAATGAATGAATGAATGAATGAATGAATGGACTCACTTAAGTAAAGTGATATAATTTTCCCCTCCATCCGTGTTCTCAGATCTTCTGACTTAAAGGTCTCTGGACTCCAGGTTAAAAATTCTTGCCCTAAAAATCAAAGGCTTTTTTTTTTTTTTTTTTGAAGAGGTGTAAGCTTTGTATAAAAGTGTAAACAATGTGCTGTAGCTGGTGGCTGCAGGCCCCTCCAGTGCAAAGAGGCTGTTTTCAGTTTCCTAGCTAAAGGGGCTCATGTATCCCAGGCTGACCTCAAACTCCTTGAGGATAATCTTGAACTCTTAATTCTTCTCCTCTGCCTCCCAGGTTGTTACAGATGGTGCCACCACACAGTTGATAGAAACCCGGGGCCTTGTGCATGCCATGTAAGTATTCTACCAACTGAGCATCCCCACTGCTGTGGACATCGCTCTGCGTGCTGTGAATGTGTTGCTCTGATAGGTTAGTAAATAAAGTGCCCATTGGCCAGTAGCCTGGTAGGAAGTATAGGCGGGAAAAAGAGAGAGGAGAATGCTGGGAACAGGAAGGCTGAGTCAGGAGTCTCCAGCCAGACACAGAGGAGGCAAGATGTATAAGTACTGGTAAGCCACAAGCCACATGGCAACTTATAGATTAATAGAAATGGGTTAATTTAAGATATAAGAACTAGATAGCAAGAAGCCTGCCACGGCCATACAGTTTATAAGTAATATAAGTCTCTGTGTGTTTACTTGGGTCTGAGCAGCTGCAGGAGCCTTGTGGACATGGGAAAACTCCAGCTACACCCCACCCACTCACAAACAGGCCTACATCTCTGTCTCTGGCAGTTACCTTCCACTTTGCCTGACAGGAAGGGATTAAAGTGTTTATAAACTTCTTTTCTTTGTGGTTTTTGCTTTGTTTTATGTTGATCCATTTGTTTAGTGGGGAGAGGAGAGGTACAAGTAGAAGTCAGAGGATGTAAACAGTACAGGAAAGGAACCTGTGGGCGGAAGGTTTTTGTCCTGCCAGCAGCTCCCAATACACCTATATTTCCTGCCTAGCTACTGGCCAGTCAGTTCTTTATTAACCAATGAAAGTAAAATATATATACAGTGTACAGAATGATTATTCCATAGTAGGGACCAAATAAGGTGAGAAATGATACTGAAAAGTTGACTTGGGGACATAGTAGGTCTTACTTCAGAGCTTTCCCCTAGGAGGATAAGAAATGGGATTCCTTACATCTCTGTGTCTGTGACAGAATCTCATGTAGGCCAAGCTGGTTCCAAACTCACTGTGTAGTTAAGGGTCACCTTGAGCTCCTGATCCTCCATTTCCCACTTCCCGAATGCTGGCATTACAGGTGTGTGCCACAGCTGGCTCTGTCAGTCATTATAAGTATGTAGAGAGTGGGAGAACCAGGAAACTCCCCAGACACTGGGGCTCCCCTATGCACACGGGTAAAGTGGCTTAGTCAGTGTTCTGTTGCTGTGAAGAGACACCATGACCATGGCAACTCTTATAAAGAAGGCTTAAACTTTTATAATTGGGGTTCGCTTACAGTTTCAGAGGTTTAGTCCATCATCATCATGGTCAGCAACATGGTGGTGCACAGACAGACATGGTGTTGGAGAGGTAGCTGGGAGTTCTACATTCAGATACAAAGGCAGCAGGAAGAGAGAGAGCCACTGGGCCTGACTTGGGTTTCTGAAACCTCAAAACCCATCCCCAGTGACACACTTCCCACAACAAGGCCACACCTACTCCAACAAGGCCACGCCTCCTCATCCTTTCAAACAGTGCCGCTCCCTAGGAGCCTGTGGGGGCCAGTTTCATTCAAACCCCCACAGATAGAGAAGAGGCTGGACCGGAAGGAGGAAAGCACACCCAGGCCCTGAGCCCACCTAGCATCTGCTGTGGTGACCTTCGATTGGAGTGGCACCAAGCGTGGAAACAAAGCCACTGCTTTGCTTTGTGCTCCTAAGAACACTTAATAAACATCATCGAGTGCCGAGAACAACCAGACGAGGGAGAAGCGCTAAGCTGGGGGTCAGGAGGTCTGGCCGTAACACTGGTCTTGCCAGAATGAGCAATGGTGACTGGAGTGGGGGTGGCCATTAGGGTGGTGATCCAATCCCTATGGCCTGCAGTGTTCCTTTGGGACGCGTGGAAACACGGAAGCAGCGTGTCAGACCCTAAGCACACAGCTGGTGGCTGAAACCATGCTATTATTTCTGCACCTTAGGAATTTGGGTCAGCTGACCTCAAACTCCCTTCCTGCAAGGTTTGTAGCCATGAGGCTTCCTCTCGCCTGTTACTGTGAGGCAGACTTCCTTCTGAGGGAGTTTGCTTTTGTATATGTGACTCAGCTCTTCAGAGGGAACCCATGACAGTCATGTGAGATGAGCTTAACTGTGTACAAGTTAGCTATGTGTTAGTAACCCAATGGGCTAGGTGACCCTGCATTTCCAATGAAGAATGGGAAGCAGAAATTATTCAAGGTTTTCTATTAGGAGATTTTAAGAAGGAAAATAAAATACAAATAACTGTTCTCTGTGAGAGTCTATGTTGTAACAAAGAAGTAGCAAAAGGGGGTGTCTTTGTTCCAAATATGTATGAGTAAATGACACTCCTTTTAAAAAAAAAATCTCAAAATCTGTATATACTGTAGTTCATGTTTTCTACAACTGCTCTGCATCTGGAATGTCTAGTTGAAGCAGATCTGGGACTGAGGAATGTGATCTTGTAGGACAGGGGTGTCATCCAATCTGCCCTCAAGGAAAGGCTGGCCGGTGGTAGAGAGTTTGTGGAGCAAAAATCCTTCACTTGTGAGCTCCGTCAAGGTCCTGGGTGGCTTCCTCTGAGTCGCATCCTTTCCAGGTCAATCAAAGACTATGAGAAGCGGGGACCACACAGGCACTGCCATTTGGTCCAGGCAAGCTGACAAGCAATGCTAACTCCCGATCTCCCCAAGAGATTGCCAAAGGCTTCATTGTGCTGACATCATAACTAGCTTCTTCCTCACGACCATCTTGCTTCTTCTCACATCCCATTGCACGTGCTGAGAGTTAATAACTATTCTGCATCTCAAATTTCCAGAGACTCTGATCTGCTACCATGAGTGCTGGGTATGATCAAAGAAAGCAGGCAGTGGGGTGAGGTTTGGAAATTGGATCACACTCCATCAGGCTGCTCGCGAGACCCCATGGCTTTCGGACAGCAGAACTACCAGCACAGGTGGCAGCTCAATGGTTGAATCTTTATTGTTGGTTGTTTTTGCTCTTTTTAGTCTTTACTCTTTGAGGGGGCACCACCCAGCTCCCTGATAAATCACACACGGAGGCTTATTCTTACTTATGAATGCCCGGCCTTAGCTTGGCTTGTTTCTTGCCAACTTTTCTTAACTTTAAATTATCCATCTACATTTGCCTCTGGGATTTTTCCTTCTCTTGTACTTTCACTATTACTCCCTGGCTGACTGTGTGGCTGGGTGGCTGGCCCCTAGCATCCTCCTCTCCTTGTTCTCTTGCTCTTTCTTCTTCTCCCAGATTTCTCTTTCTATTTATCCTCTCTTCCTGCCAGCCCTGCTTATCCTTTCTCCTGCCTCACCATTGGCTGTTCCGCTCTTTATTAGACCATCAGGTATTTTAAACAGGCACAGTAACACAGCTTCACAGAGTTAAACAAATGCAACATAAAAGAATGCAACACATCTTTGCATCATTAAAACAAATGTTCCACAGTATAAACAAAGGTAACACATCTTAAAATGATATTCCACAACACCTTTCACTGGGTGGACTAGAAAGGTGTGCCAGTGGGAGTGGAGAGCTAACAGATATGGCATATTGGATGTTTGAGACTTGGAAGAGAGGGATATTTGGGGTAATAAGGTCATGTGTCTGTGGCTGTTCATTTTCTGCAGAAAGGAAAGGGGCAGCTATGAGGCCCAGAAACCCCGATGGCTGTATTCAAAGCTCTTTCAACCCTGCAATGGTAGCACAGAATAAGTCTAAGACTTACAGAGCAAGTTGCTGAACTTTGGAAAAGGCTGGGCTGTGTTAAGGTCAGGGCCAAGATTAGAGATGAAATGCAGATACCTTGTGAATGTTTCCCAAGGTTTAGCGTTCCAGGCTCTGATCTGCCCGTGCGGTCAGCTGTGCTGAGGGCATCATGGTGACTGAAACAAAGTTGACAGCACACGAAGGCAGTCTTCACCTTGCATAGCAGGGTAGGCTGGGAAATCCATCCTTGTCTTTTTCTTCCTCGTCTGGGAAGGGTGAATGAACAAATGGTATTCTAAAACAAAAGCTGACCAAACTAAGGAAATCCATTGGATTTCCCTGGCCAGAAGTTTTACTAATGGCTTTATCAGTAATTGGATCTACTCCTGCTAGAAATCACAAGCTTGACACCTGTACCCTTCATGACAGAATCTCATTGTTTTCTGTACGTGTGTGTGTGTGTGTGTGTGTGTGTGTGTGTGTGTGTGTGTGTGTGTGGTTTTTGAGACAGGTTTTCTTTGTCTTGAAACAGTCCTGGCTGTCCTGGCATCTGCCTTGTAGACCAAGCTGGCCTTGAACTCACAGAGATCCACCTGTCTCTGCCTCCCGAGTGCTGGGATTAAAGGTGTGCACCACCACTGCCTGGCCTGTTTGCTACTTTTAATCTGATATGACTCAGTAATACCAGGCCTTGTTACATTATGCCAAAGCATATTTCTAGCATGAAAGGTGTTTTCTGTGTTCCGGAGATTGGTGAGCAGATCTTTCATGACTTGAACCAGAAGATCAGGTGTTTTGGAAATGATACCAAAGAAAGACCAACTTGAACCTGACTAAAGAACTGTGTCAAGTTCTTCTCATCCCTCACACCTCAGCAAAGTTTCAGGCCCTTAAGTCTCAGACCCATGTCTCTAACTCTAGAGCCCCTCCTAACTCTATTGGTACCCGTTGGGGATCTCACAGGAAAGAGGCAGGTCTCTTCCCAGAAGCAGATGCTATCGTTAATGTAGGCAGTTTCTAGGGTTCCCAAATCAAGAGCCCTTTCTCCTTATAACGCAGCCCCTACTCCTTTCTCTCTCCTGCTTCTTGCTTTTTCCTTTCCATTCAGCTATGGTAGACCATTCCATAATCAGAATTTAGAATTAAGAGCTTCTACATGAAGGAAGTTAAGCCGAGTTCTGGATTTCTAGTGTTAACCGAAATCCTTGCATGACTAGACATCCTTTGTTCTGTCTTGTGACTGAATTTATCAGACAGACTTTCAGATGTAACTGCCTGTTTAGATTGTTGTAGAGTTAAACTTCTAGAGACTTGTTTATTCATATTCTTTATTTAATCTAACTCCACTACAGATGCCCAGGTCTGCTGACTGACAAGGAGGCTATGCAGCAGAACCAAGAGCAATCTGCAAGAATGTCAGTCTACCTGTATATTTGGGTGTCATATAACATGTGATAATTTGGCTTCAGTCTCCCAGTTAGACACTACTGATGCTTATGTCTAGCTAATGGCCCAGAAGTGAAGTCACCCAATAAAGACTTTTGTGTGCACCCCCATAGTACATCTTTATCTGCAGAAGAGTTAATTAAACCATATCCTTGAGCCATCCTATTTCTTGATGAAAAGCCAATGGAGACTAAGAGTTGTGACAGTTCCACTGTTACCTCATATAACCTGGACAAAAGTTAAATATTGACCCAGCCCGCTAATCTGTGTGACGGTTAATTTTCATCTTCAACTTCACTGGATTGGGAGTCACATAGGACACACACCTCTGAGTATGTCTGTTGGGCGTTTCCACATGGGTCTCATTGAGGAAGGAATACCCACCCTGACTGTAGTAGCATCATCCAATGAGCTGAGATCCCAAACCGAATAAGAAGAAAAAAAGGGAAAGAGCAAGCTAAGCCCCAGTGTCCATGGCTCTCTGCTTCCTGCCTGTTGACATAACGTGACCAGCTGCTTCTGGCTGTGGCCACAGCTAGAGCTGTTCCTGCAACCATGCCTTGCCAACATGACGGCTGCATCCTCAGACTGTGAGCCAAGATAGACCTTTGCTTCCTTAGATTGCTTTCCCCAGGTATTTTGTTGCAGCAACGAGAAAAATAACTAATACAGCCTGTATGATGGGGCTGGAGAGATGGCTCGGTGGTTAAGAGCACTGACTGCTCTTCCAGAGGTCCTGAGTTCAATTCTCAGCACCCACATGGTGGCTCACAACCACCTATAATGAGATCTGGTCTGGCTTGCAGGCCTACACACAGGCAGAACACTGTGTGTGTGTGTGTGTGTGTGTGTGATATTATATATAATAATAAATCTTTAAAAAAACGTATTATAGCAGGAGATGATGTCAATCCTACTGAGTAGGCGATGTTTATTAGATCTCCTTTCTCAGAGTTTGGGGTGAGAACAAACAGCACAATGCTATAGTGAAAGCCTGCTTCAAACAAACAGACAAACCAGTTTAAATTCCTGTGGTGGTTCCAATGAAAATGACCCCCATAAGCTCATAGGGAGTGGCACTATCAGGAAATGTGGCCTTGTTGGAGTTGGTGTGGCCGTGTTGGAGGAAGTGTGTCTCTGGGGTGGGTTTGAGGTTTCAGATGCTCAAGCCAGGCCCAGGGTCATTATCTCTTTCTGCTGCCTGCCTATCCAGATGTAGAACTCTCAGCTACTCCTCCAGCACCATGTCTGCCTGTGTGCTGCCGTGCTTCTTTCTATGACCATAATAGACTAAATCTCTGAACTAGAAGTCAACCCCCAATTAAATGTTTTCCTTTGAAAGAGGTGCCATGGTCATAGTGTCTCTTCACAGCAATAGAAACCCTAATTAAGACAGTTCCATTTTGGTTCATTTGCTTTTTATTATTATGACTACTATTACTACTACTAGTAGTAGTTTTTTAATTTTTTGAGACTTTATTTTATGCATATGAGTGTTTGGCCTGGATGTATGTCTGGGTACTATATGCATGCAGTGCCTGAAGAGACCAGAAGAAGGCATCAGACCCTCTGGGACTGGAGTTGCAGACAGCTGGGAATTGCCATACCAGTGCTGGGAATAGAACCCAGGTCTTCTGGAGGAATAGCCAACACTCTTAACCACTGGCAAATCTCCTTAGCTCCAGTAACAGGAGTTTTATTGAGACAGGACCTCACTGTGTAGATCAGGTTTCCCTTATGTAACCCAGGTGTCATGAGTAACTGTCTAGACAGCAACTGTCATCATGGGGCCGGCATTCAGCTGTGCCCCCTTGCAAAAATATGATCCCAGCTGAGCTTGATGACAGTTTGTACCCTCCCTAGAGGCAGAGGAGAACATGGGATTGCCCCCTGATTATCTAGCTGTTCCCTACCACCTGGCCATTTTGCACACAGTCTGGGGGAGGGGGTAGAGGAATAGAGATTAGGGAGGGGCTCCACCTAAGGAAGTGGTTCTCAACCTTCCTAATGCTGCGACCCTTTAATATAGTTCTTCACGTTGTGATGACCCCCAACCATAAAATTATTTTCATTGCTACTTCATAACTATAATTTTGCAACTGTTATGAAATGTAATGCAAATATCTGATGTGCTACCCCCAAATGGGGTCATGACCCACAGGTTGAGAAACCTGTTCTAAGGCCTCATTCCTTCTGGGAAAGGCTTTTCAGCAGATATAGCTTGTTGAGGGATGGTGGGGGGGTGGGGGGGGCCGCGACTGAAGGGGAGTGTTCATACCTCACCTATGCTCTGTAATGAAACCTCATAATCCATTGGTTCCCCAGAGTGGATTTTGGCAGAATTATGTTTTGGTTTGTTATATTTTGGGACCATGAGAGGAAGGGTAGACTTTGCTTATGTCTAATCCCTAGAAAGTGACATCAGGTTGGCCCTGAACTTGTAGAACTCAGAATCTTCCTGCTTCAGCCTTCTGAGTGCTGGGATTATAGGACTGCCTGCTATTGAATCTTAGATGGTCTTTTAACAAAAACTCCGGAGCCAGGTATTGGGGTAAAAGCTGAAAGATCAGAGAAGCAGAGCAAGCCACAGCCAACCTCAGTCGATCCTGTTTCCTTAGACTGAAACCTTCTGAGTCCTCACCAGAAAGGGTGTCAGCTGAACTGCCTTAGTTCCTGTCTCCTCACGCCTTATATACCTTTCTCCGCCCTGCCATCACTTCCTGGGATTAAAGGTGTGTGTGCTTTCCAGTACTAAGATTAAAGGTTTGTGCTACCACTGCCTGGCTCTGTTTCCAGTATGGTCTTGAACTCACAGAGATCCAGATGGATCTCTGCCTCCCGAATGCTAGGATTAAGGATGTGTGCCACCACTGTCTGGCCTCTATGTCTAATCTAGTGGCTGACTTTTTCCTCTGATCTTCAGGCAAGTTTTATTGGGATATACAATATATCACCACAACTGCCTGATGATTTGTTTGATTTTTAGCTGATTCTGTTGTTGAGGACTGTCTCAGGGTTTTACTGCTGTGAAGAGACACCATGACCATGGCAATTCTTAAAAAGGAAAACATTTAAGTGGGACTAGTTTACAGTTCAGAGGTTTTTAGTCCATTATCATCATGGTGGGATATGGTAGCTTTTGGGCAGACATGGTGCTGGAGAAGCAACTGAGAGTTCTATATATGGATCCACAGGCAACAGGAAGACAGACTGAGCCACTAGGCCTGGCTTGAGCTTCTGAGACCTCAGAGCCCACCCACAAGTGACACACTTCTGCCAACAAAACCACACCTACTCCAACAAGGCCACACCTCCTAAAGCACCACTCCCTATGCATCTATGAGCACCATTTAAAAAAAAAACTTTTTATTGCTTCTTTGTGAATTTCACATCATGTACCCCAATTCCACTCATCTCCCCTTCCCTCCATATCCACCTTCTGCCCTTGCAATCTTCCCCCCAAAGGAATAAAAACAAACAAAAACAAACAACAAAAACAAAACAAAACATCTTGCTGTGGAAGCTGCGACATATCATGGTGTGTCACACAGTACACCCTTTTGCTCAAACAGCTTGCAAATGTTCATTGCAATGAGTCATTGGTCTGGTTCGAGGCCTCTGGCTTCTGCTCCATACCAATATTCCTCAAATTATTCCCCAAAATAGAAACAGAAGGAACATTGCCAAAAGTATTTTATGAGGTCACCCTGATATCCAAACCACATTCAGAGTCAATGAAGAAAGAGAATTACAAACCAATTTCCCTCATGAGCATAGATGCAAAAATACTCAATAAAATATTCGAAAACAAAATCCAAAAACATATCAAAAAGATCAATCACCATGATCAAGTAAGAAAATCAGTCAATGTAATCCACCATATTAACAAACTGAAAGAAAGAAACCCACATGATCATCTCATTAGCTGCTGAAAAAGCCCTTGACAAAATCCAACACTCCGTCATGATAAAGGTCTTAAAATGTTTAGGGATAAAAGAGACATACCTAAACATAATAAAGACAATTCACAACAAGCTTATAGCCAACCTCAAATTAAATGGAAACTCAAAGTGATTCCACTAAAATCACGAACAAGTCAAGGCTATCCACTCTCTCTAAATCTTTTCAATATAGCACGTGAAGTTCTAGCTAGAGCAATAAGACAACTGAAGGAGATCAAGGGGTACAAATTCGAAAGGAAGAAATCAAAATAGTATTTGCATATGATATGATAGTATACATAATTGACCCCAAAAAATCTTCTTCTTTTTATTTTTGTCTTAGGTTTTTGAGACAGGGTTTCTCTGTGTAGCCCTGACTGTCCTGGAACTCACTCTGTAAACGAGGCTGGCCTCAAACTCAAATCCACCTGTCTCTGCCTCTAGAGTGCTGGGATTAAAGGTATGTGCCACCATCGTCTGGCAAGACCCCAAAAAATTCTCCCAGGAAACTCCTACAGCTAGGGCTGGAGAGATGGCTCAGAGGTTAAGAGCACTGGCTGTTCTTCCAGAGGTCCTGAGTTCAATTCCCAGCAACCCACATGGTGACTCACAACCACATGTAATGAGATCTGGTGCCCTCTTCTGGCCTGCAAGCATGCATGAAGGCATAACACTGTATACATAATAAATAAATAAATCTTTTAAAAAAAAAAGAAAGAAAGAAAGAAACTCCTACAGCTGATAAAAAAAAAAAACTTTAGTGAAATGGTTGAATTCAAGATTAACTAAAAAACAAAAAACAGTAGCCTTCCTATGTACAAATGATAAATGGGCTAAGAAAGAAATCAGGGAAACAACACCCTTCACAATAGCCACAAATAATATAAAGTATCTTGGGGTAACTCTAACCAAGCAAGTGAAAGACTTGTATAACAAAAACTTCAAGTCTTTGAAGAAAGAAATTGAAGAAGATAACAGAAAATGGAAAGATCTCCCATGATCATGGATAGGTAGGATTAACATAGCAAAAAATGACAATCTTGCCGGGCAGTGGTGGCACACTCCTTTAATCCCAGCACTTGAGAGGCAGAGGCAGGTGGATCTCTGTGAGTTTGAGGCCAGCCTGGGCTACAAAGTGAGTTACAGGAAAAGTACAAAGCTACACAGAGAAACCCTGTCTTGAAAAAACCAAAAAAAAAAAAAAAAAAAAAAAAAGGCAATCTTACCAAAAGCAATCTACAGATTCAATGCAATACCAATCAAAATTCCAACACAATTCTTTACAGACCTTGAAAGGACAATATTCAACTTCATATGGAAAAACAAAGAACCCAGGAAACTTCATATGGAAAAACAAAGAACCCAGGATAGCTAAAACAATCCTGTACAATAAAAAAAAAACTTCCAGAGGTATCACCATCCCTGATTTCAAGCTGTACTACAGAGCTGTAGTAAAAAAACTGCATGGTATTGGCATAAAAACAGGCAGGTTGATCAATGGAATCAAATTGAAGACCTCGACAAACCACACACCTATGGACACCTGATCTTTGATTAAAAAGCCAGAAATATACTATGGAAAATAGAAAGCATCTTCAACAAATGGTGCTGGTCTAACTGGATATCTGCATGTAGAAGACTGCAAATACATTTATATTTATCATCATGCATAAAACTCAAGGTCAAGGCTGGGCGGTGGTGGTGCGATCCCAGCACTTGGGAGGCAGAGGCAGGCAGATCTCTGTGAGTTCGAGGTCAACCTGGGCTACAGAGTGAGTTCCAGGAAAGGCACAAAGCTACACAGAGAAACCCTGACTCGAAAAACCAAAAAAAAAAAAAAAAATTCAAGCTCAAGGGACTCAAAGACCTCAACATAAAACCATATACACTGAACCTGATAGAAGAGAAAGTGGGAAATAATTTTGAACGCATTAGCATGGGTGACAAATTCCTGAACAGAACACTGATAGCTCAGGCACTAAGATCAACAATTAATAAATGGGACCTCATGAAACTGAAAAGCTTCTGTAAGGCAAAGGACACCATCAATAGAATAAAATGGCAGCCTACATAATGGGAAAATATTTTCATCAACTCCACATCCGACAGAAGGCTAATATCCAAAATATGTGAAGAACTCAAGAAACTAGACATCAGCAAACCAAAAAATCCAATTAAGAAATGGGGTATAATTCTAAACGGAGACTTCTCAACAGAGGAAGCTCAAATGTCTGGTAAGTACTTAGAGAAATGTTCAACATTGGGCTAGAGGGATAGCTCAGCAGCGCTGGTTGCTCTTTTCTAGAGGTCTAGAGGTCCTGAGTTCAATTCCCAGCAACCACATAGTGGCTCACAACCATCTGTTATGGGATCTGATGCTCTCTTCTGGTGTGCAGACATACATGCAGACAGAGCATTCAATACATAAATAAATCTCTTAAAAACAAAAGAAAACAAAAGAGAAATGTTCAACATCTTTAGCCATCAGGGAAATGCAAATCAAAACAACTTTGAGATTCCATCTTACACCTGTCAGAATGACTAAGATCAAAAACACAAATGACAGCTCATGTTGGAGAGGATGTAGAACAAGGGGAACACTCCTCCATTTCTTGTGGGAGTGTAAACTTGTACAGCCACTATGGAAATCAAGATGGCAGTTCATCAGAAAATAGGAATTGCTCTACCTCAAGACCCAACTCTACCACTCTTGGGCATATATTCAAAGAATGCTTGATCCTACCACAAGGACATTTGCTCAACTATGTTCATATCAGCTTTATTCATAATAACCAGAAACTGGAAACAACTTAGAGGTCCCTCAACAGAAGAATATATAAAGAAAATGTGGTACATGTACACAATGGTATATTACTCAGCTGTTAAAAAAATGACATCAGGAAGTTTTCAGGCAAGTGTTTGGAACTAGAAAAGATCATCCTGAGTGAGGTAACCCAGACCCAGAAAGTCAAACATGGTATGTACTCACTTAGAAATGGATATTAGCTGTAAAGTAAAGGATAACCATGCTACAATCCACAGACCCAGAGAGGCTAAGTATCAATGAGGGCCGGGGGGCGGGATGCATGGATCTCCCTGGGAAGGAGAAATTGATTTTGTGGGTGGACTGTGGGCAGGTGGGCATGGGGATAGGAGGGATTAGGTAGTGGCAGGGAGATGGAGGGAGAGATGACAGAATTGGGGGCATTTCAGGCAGGGGGTGGGGTGGAAACCTAATGTAGTAGAGACTCCCAGGAGTCTATGAGGGTGACCCTGGAAAAGACTCCTAGCAATGGGAGATACAGAGCCTGAATCAGTCATCTCCTGTAACCAGGCCAGACTTCCAGTGGAGGGACTGGAATATCAAACCAGCCACAAAACCTATCATTTTTTTTAACCTATCCTTTATCCAGCCTGAAAAATGTGTTGGGGTAATGGTGGGACAGAATTTGTGGGAATGGTCAATCAATGACTGGTCCAACTTGAGGCCCATGCCATGAGAGGGAGCCCATGCCTGACACTGCCTGGCTGACCAGGAACTAGAGGCTGGATAACCCAGAAACCTGGGATAGAACTAAACACAACTGCTCCCCCAAGTCAGTGAAATGACTCCAAACGATACTCTGCTATTCTCAGAGATTGATGCCTAGCCCAGTCATCATCAGAGAGGCTTCACCCAGCAACTGACGGAAACAGATGCAGAGACCCACAACCAAACGTTAATTAGAGCTCAGGGAACCCTGCAGAAGACAGGGAGGAAGGATTGAGGACACCAGGAGAACATAGTCCATAGAATCAACGAAGCAGGGCTTACAGGGACTCACAGAGAATAAAGCAGCAATCGTGGGACTGTGCACACATGCTGTGACTGTGTAGTTTGATGTTCTTAGGGGAAGCCTAACTGTGGGTGTGGGGGTGTCTCTGACTCTTTCAGCTGCTCTTGGGACCCTTTTCCTCCTAGTGGGTTGCCTCGTCCAACCTTGATATGAGGGTTTGTGCCTAGTCATATTGTATCTTGTTATGCCATGTTCAGTTGATATCCCTGGGAGGCCTGCTCTTTTCTGAAGAGAAACAGAGGAGGAGTGGATCTAGGGGGAAGGGGTGGAGGAAAGGGAAACAGAGTCGGGATGTAATGTATGAGAGAAGAATTTTATTTGTTTGTTTACTGTGTGTGTGTGTGTGTGTGTGTGTGTGTGTGTGTGTGTGTGTGTTTCAGATCTGAAGCTGGAATGACGGGTACTTTTGAGCTACCTGATGTGGATGCTAGCAACCACACTCAGGTCCTCTGGAAGAACAGCAAGTGCTCTTAACCACCTTTCAGCCCCACCTTGATCTTTTGAGGCAGGGTCTCTCACGGATGCTGGAGCCCACCAATTCCACTAGACTAGCTGGTCAGCAAGTCAGCCCTGGGGGAGCCTCCTGTTTCCACCTCCAGTGCTGGGATTGCAGATGCACACCACACTATCCATTTTTCAGGTGGGTTCTGGGGGATCTGAACTCAGGTCCTCAGGCTCATACAGCTCTCTATGGACCAAGCCACCTCCCCAGCTCTGTTCTTGGTTTTTGATACAAGGTCTCTCCTGAAATGACCTACAGAGAGTAGGAAAGTCTGAAAAGGCAGAGAACAGAACAGAACTGGCTCCTGTATTTACACCCAATTGCTTGAGAAGCATGTCTGAGATAGGCCACATCTTGATTTCACCAGGTCTTGATTTCACCAGATAACTGCGGGGTTAACCAGAAGAGAGGGCTGGAAATTAAATCAGAGTCCCTCGTTCCTCTGCGATGGCTTCCTTCTGTTTGATTTTTGTTTAATGTTGAAGTTGTTCTTAGTTTTGTCTTATTTGTATGAGTGTTGTGGCTGCATGTATGTACGTGCACTGCCCATGTTTGGTGCCTGCAGAGGTCAGAAGAATGCATCAGTCCATGCAACTGGAGTGAGGGACACTTGCGAGCCACCATGTGGGTGCTGGGAACCAAACCCAGGGCAAGAGCAACAAGTGCTCTTAACCAGCGAGACATCTCCCTAGTCTTTGATTTTTAGAAAGAAATAAACAATGTTTTGAATTCATATCACTTTAATACTAGACAAAAACGCAGCTCCCGTATAGTCCCATCCCCTTCTATGCTGTTGTCCTCACAGATCATATCTTTATGCATTGAAGGCTTATTAACAAAGGTCTCTAGTTACTGTTTATACATATTTGCGTGTTAACTCATGGGGAGAGAAGCTACAATCTGAAAACACAGTGGTGTTGGGTTTGTATTGATCTATGTGGTCACATTTATCAATATATTTTACTTGTTTCTGGAGCTTCAAGCCACTGCCCAGAGTCTCCAGAACTGGATGATACACATTTTTCTTGTTTGTAAGCTGCCAAGTTCACTGCATTTTCTACAGCAGAGAGGCAGAGGCAGGCGGATCTCTGTGAGTTCGAGGCCAGCCTGGGCTACCAAGTGAGCTCCAGGAAAGGCGCAAAGCTACACAGAGAAACCCTGTCTCGGAAAATAATAATAATAATAATAATAATAATAATAATAATAATAATAAAAAAGAAAAGACGGGGTCTCACTCTACAACCCAGGCTAGTCTTAAATTTGCTACGCAGCCTAAGCCAGCCTCTTTTCTAAAACCCAGTAGAGAAACTGGATGCAGTGGCATATACAGTCAAAATGCTGCATCCCAGGACCTTGGAGGTGAATGCAAGATCAATAGTTCAAGGTCAGCCTCTGATATGCATCAAGTTTAAAGCAAGCCTGGACTACCTGAGACTCAAAAACAACCATCAAGCCTAGTTTGTTGGCACACGCCTTTAATCCCAGCATTCAGGAGGCAGAGGCAGGTGGATCTCTGTGCGTCCAAGGCTAGCCTGGTCTACAGAGTGAGTTCCAGGCCAGCCAGCACTACATAGTGAGACCCTTTCTCAAACAAACAAATAAAATAAAAAACACAGTAGAGAATCAGTCTTGACTAAGAAGGGGGTGGGCTTAAGTTTACTAAAGACTAAGCTGTAAAAATTCTACACAAAGGCTACTTTTAATTATTATAATGCAAGCAATCAGTAGCCACCTAAAATGTAATTTCTCCAAATGCAGAGTTAGTAAAAGAACACACACGCAGGAGAAGAAATTGCCATCTGACTGACAAGATGCCACATATTCTGCAGGCTGAACAGAAGGACGCTGGCACTGTCAAGACACCGTGTAAACAAAAGATGGGGAAAGATTAGGGAACACATGGCGGTTCCAGGGTGGTTTCAGTAGAAGTGCTGCCAGACACCTTCGCTTACCTCTGTAGCTACCCAGGTGGGCATGCTCCATCATACCTACCCAGGTGGGCATGCTCCATCATACCTACCCAGGTGGACATGCTCCATCATACCTACCCAGGTGGACATGCTCTCGTCATACCTACCCAGGTGGGCATGCTCCATCATACCTACCCAGGTGGGCATGCTCCATCATACCTACCCAGATGGGCATGCTCCATCATACCTATCCAGGTGGACATGTTCCATTATACCTACACAGGTGGGCATGCTCCATCATACCTACAAAGGTGGGCATGTTCCCATCATACCTACACAGGTGGACATGCTCCATCATACCTACACAGGTGGGCATTTTCCATCATACCTACACAGGTGGGCATGCTCCCACCTGCTCAGGGAGCAAATTGAAGACTCTTGACGCTGTCAATTTCCCATGACCTCTGTAGCAAATGACTACAAATGTAATGTCTTCAAACAACATAAATGTATTTATTTATATGTGTACACACACACACACACACACACACACACACACACACACACACACACACACGGTGTGGTGGTTTGAAAGAAAATGGCCCCCAAAGGGAATGGCACTTTTAGGAGGTGTGGCATTGGAGGAAGTGTGTCACTGTGGAGGCGGGCTTTGAGGTCTCATATACCCTCAAGCCACGCCCAGTGGGACAGACCACTTCCTGTTGTCTGTGAGTCAAGATGTAAGAACTCTCAGCTTCCTCTCCAGCACCATGTCTGCCCGCATGCCACCATGCTTCTTGCCATGATGATAATGGACTGAACCTCTGAAACTGTAAACCACCACCCTAATTAAATGTTTCTTTTTTAGAGTTGCCATGGTCATGGTGTCTCTTCACAGCAATAGAAACCCTACCTAAGACACCTGGGGAGGTCAGATGTTGGTGGCGCAGCAGGTAAGAGCATTTGCTGCTCTTGCCAAAGCCCTGATTTGGTCCTTCGCACCCACAGGATGGCTCATAACCATTTGTAACTCCAGTTTCAGAGGATCTGACACTCTCTTCTAACCTCTGAGGGTACCAGGCACATGTGTGGTGAACATAATACATACAGGCAAAATACTCATACACATTAAAAAGTAAGTAAATCTAAAAAATAACGTTCAAAATAGAAAGGGAAAAATAGAAAGAGTAGAGCTCTTCCTGTACATTCACAATGTATCTGAAACCAAGAGACATTTCTCCAGCCCATGGCTCCCACAGTGTCTACATCAGCTCTTTTCTGACAACTCTCCCCTGTGGTGATAACCAGCTACCACTGTCCTAGCTTCATACCCTTTCAGATTCAGAAGAAAACAGTCTCTTTCGGAGAGTGGCTGTGCTGGGAGCACCTAGGCAGCTAGTGTCCAGGTAGGGTGGGGAGGGGCAGCGCACTTAGAGGAATTCTGGGAGATGGTACCAAGAGGAAGGGACTTAGGTGCTCGTTTCCTCTATGGTTCTTCCACACCATAAGATGCCACATAGCAAGAACACTGCGGTGTTCACGGTTTTTACTTTGATGGATCACAAAGGGTGCCATACTCATGTGTAACTGAAGACACTAAATCCAGAGAAAGTAACAACTTCCACAAGATGGCAATGTTTTCGCATCAGTGTAGGGAGGAAAACTTGGGAGTGATGATGTCTTAAGTTACGTTTCTGTTGCTGTGATAAAACACTGTGACCAAAGCAATTTTCAGGAGAAAATGGTAGTTATGGTTCACAGTTCAAGGTCACGCCATCAAAGTGGGAAAGTCTAGGGAGTGGGAGCTGGAAGTAGCTGGTCACATCTGTATGTGAGGGGGGCGGTGTGCAGTAAAGAAACTGCCGTGGCTGCTCCATGGTACGGTTAAGGTTTTATTGTAGGCATGAGAGCGGACAGACAGAGGCATCTGGAAGCGTCCAGAGCAGAGAAGAAAAATAAGTAGATTGAACACGACCAGCAGACTGGACATGGCCAGGTCTAGGGAAATGGCAGAGTGGGAGAGAATAACGGAGACAGCGAGACAGCAAGAGAGAAAAGAGCATAAGAGAGAGCATAAGAGAGAGAGCGTAAGTGGGCTAAGATCTGGGTTAGAAGGATGGGTAGCTGAGGAGGGAAGTGCGTGAGCTGGAGGGAGTTTAGGGTAGAGGAGGAGGTGAGAAGGGCTAGGATGCTAGTGGCCCATGTGCTTTGATATGATGATGATGATGATGATGATGATGATGATGATGATAGGCACCACAGGTAGTCGTATGTCCCTTCTGCCACAGGTAAGAGAAATGACTCCTTTTGGCAGATGGGAACCAGTTTCACAAATTCCGAAGGAATGCTGGCTTTTACCTAACTGCCAGAAATCCTATAGTCCGGCTTGAGCTCATTTCTGGATGTTTGAACTGTCTTTTGGAGTTTGGGGAACTGGAGTTTCCTTTGGACCTGACAACACTGAATCTACAGTCAGGAAGCAGAAATTGAGGAATACCCACGCTCAGCCCACTTCTTCACTTAGTCCAGGATCCGCACCAGGGATTGGGGCCATGCACTGTGCACAAGTTGTTTCTGTTGGTTGTAAATGCAGCGCTTTTACTCTGTGAGGAAATGTTACGAGGCACGACAAAACCCAGTATCAGAGCTTTATGGGGGGCGGGGCAGAAGAGAGTGACCAGGCCTGTGAAAGACACGTGGGATAGGGGAGAGCAGAAGAGAGGGGAGGAGTCTGTGACCAGCTTTTTTTTTTTTTTTTTTTTTTAAAAAAAAAAACATTCCATGGCTAGAATACAACAGCTACAAGGACATGCACAATGTCAACACTCAAGGAAAAACACACTTAACTGGGAGCCACAAAACCATGCACAGAGCAGTGAGCGGCTGGAATCAATGGTGCCACAGTCCACACCAGTCCTGTCAAACCCATATTCTCTTCTTTTCATTCTCTGCTCCACCAGGGGAGTGCTGGGATCACAGGCATGCTGTGACCAGCTTTTTAAGGATTCCCCTGCACATGCGCATGTGGGCTTACAGAGCTATGCCACACATGCGCTGATTGTGTGACTGTGTTGCACACATTTGCAAGATCATGCAGCGCACGGATGATGTAAGGCGTAAGACCCCTTGCTTAGCTCCTGAACTGCGCATGTGTAGTCATATAGCTGGAGTGGCAGAATCCTAACATTCCAAACTTTTTGCTTATTATAAAAAAGCGGGTGAACAGGAAGAGGGGTGTCGTTTCTCCCAAAAAACTGCTTCCAGCTGACTTGGTGGACATTGGTTGACTCTTGTGGGGGTAGGGAAGGGGGCTTCTGAGGTAGACAGGCATCCTGGGATGGTGGGCTATTGTCTGCTGCCTTGGACCTGTCCATCATCCCTCTCGGCCTGGGAGTCTGGCTGCTGGTGTCTGACAGGATGCTGGTGAAACAGAGGAAAGCTTAGAAAAAATATTATTATTATTTTTATTTTTCCTCTGGGGAGGTCCCCAGGGTGAGAGAGGGAGTCCCAAGATGAGGAAAGTTGCACCTATCTGAAGTAGATATGACCTGTCCAGGTGGATTTTCTGCAGCTCAGAAAAATTTTTAAACATATTAAGAAGCAGCCATGGGAAATATAAAATCTTGAGCTGGTGACCATATTATTGTAATGTTTTAGTACTCTTCTTATTGGTTAGAGAGAGAGAGAGAGAGAGAGAGAGAGAGAGAGAGAGAGAGAGAGAGAGAGAGGAGGTGCACATTTCATGGGTTCATGGGAATAGAGAAAGAGGGGGTAGGTCAGGATTCTGGGCAGGTCTGAATGCCAACATTCCCTAACACCCATAGTCTACCACAATCTCAACCATGTTTTAAAGTCTCTTCTGAGATTCATGCAATCTCTTAACCGTAATCACTTGTAAGAATCAAAATCAAAAAGCAAATCATATACTTCCAACATATAATGGCACAGGATATACATTACTGTTACAAAACATAGAGAAAGGAGCATAGTGAGGAAATACTGGATCAAGGCAAGACCGAAAACCAGCTGGGCAAACTCCAAACTCTGCATCTCCATGTCTGATGTCAAAATGCTCTTCAGATCTCTAATTCCTTTCAGCTGTGTTGACTGCAACATAATTCTTTCTCTTGGGCTGGTTCTGTTGGACCCCAAAGTTTAGGGTCCTGAGTGGGCACCCCAAGAACCCAGACTCCATTCCAGTTGATACAATAGCAAGAGGTTTTTATTACGGCTGTATACAGTCGGGCAGACTCTGCTCAAAGAGTAAGAGTCGCGCCACACCATAGTTCATAGGTGCTTTTAAAGGAAAAACCCACACAAGTCACAAGATTACAATTCCCATACAATCACAGAGTGATCACAGAGTGGGTACAGTGGGTACAGTTACGTCAACCTCAAGGGGGGTATCAAGGAGGGGAGTGGAGGTCACAGTGGTCCTTCCTGGAACACCTGCAACTTTCCCAGTCACAGTTGAGCACATCTCTTAACAGAAATCTCTTTACATTGTTATATTGTTGTAGGGGTGGTCAGCTTGCCCTGGGAACTAGATTTTTAGTTTCTCACTTCCTGGTGCTTGAAGTTTCTCATTTCCTGAGGCTTGGGGGTGTACGCCTGAAAGGTTAGGGTCTTTCAGTTCCACTCCCTGTTAGTAGCTCTTCTCGGCAGGTATCCCATGGCTCTTGAATCTCCAATATCTTGGAATCTCCAGGCTTCAACTTCACAATTTCATGAAATGACCTACCTAGGCCTCCATTCAGGAACACCCCTGACACATGTCTGGCCTCAGTGGCTTCATTCCATAACTCCTTTTTTCTGTCCTTAACTCTAAAACCAGAACCATGTGGCTGAAGCTGCCAAGTTCTGCTGCTTGCTGGGGCTGGAACATGGCCCCTCATTCAATTACATCTTCACCAATGTTCTGTCTTTCACTGCCTAAGCTTGGCTATCCTGAAACTGGGTCTCTAGATCAGGCTGGCCTCAAACTCAGAGATCTGCCAGCCTCTGCCTTCCCAGTGCTGAGATTAAAGGTGTGCCCTGCCACACCCAGCTCTAAGCTTTTCTTTAGTTTCTTTCTACTTGTTGGAAATTTAGCTTGGGTGGGATCTTGCCCTGAGGCCACCACTCCCTTTATTCCATTTCTTAATCTGTTTATCTCCTTGAACACAGAATTTAGCTCTGCTCCACTCCTTGTTGCTCTTTTTCTCCTCAAAATTTTTATTTTGTAATTTACCCTGCTCATTTTGTTCATTTTCATTATATCATTATAATTACCACTAAAAACCACACAACAATAGTAGACTGTCATGAGATTTCCTCTGCCAATAGAATTAATCCAAAATTCTTCACTTTGGCCTCAGATAGACTCTTTGGACAAGGGCAAAAGGCAAAATGTCACAAGAACAATCTCTAGGCAACACACTAGACGTCTCTGAAACCTCTTGAGCCATCATCCCCCCACAATTCATCAAATCACACTCAGCACCACTGTCTTCCACTCTTACTAGTATGGCCCATTAAGCAGCAATTAAATCATTCCACTGCTTTCCTAACCAAAAGTAACAAAGTCCAAATACCTCCAAACACAAACATGGTCAGGTCTATCACAGCAATACCCAGTTCCTAGTACCAACTTCTGTCTTAGTTAGGGTTTCTATTGCTGTGAAGAGACACCATGACCATAGCAACTCTTTTTTTTTTTTAAATTAAGATAATGAGGAAATCCAGAGAATCATCAGGTCATACTTCAAAAACAAGTACTCCACATAATTGGAAAATCTGAAATAAATGGACAATTTTCTGGATAGGTACCAGAGTTAAATTAAGACCAGATAAACTAGTTAAATAGACCAATAATCCCTAAGGAAATAGAAACTGTCATTAAAAGTCTCACAACCAAAAAAAGCCCAGGACCAGATGGTTTCAGTGTGGAATTCTACCAGATTTTCAAAGAGCTAACACCAATACTCTTCAAATTGTTCCACACAATAGAAACAGAAGGAACATTACCAAACTCTTTATAAGGTTACAGTTACCCTGATACCCAAACCACACAAAGATGCAACAAAGAAAGAGAATTACAGACTTATCTCCCTCATGAACATTGATGCAAAAATACTCAATAAAATATTGGCAAACCGAATCCAAGAATACATCAAAAAAATTATGCACCATGATCAAGTAGGCTTCATCCCAGGGATGCAAGGATGTTTCAACACACAAAAGTCTGTCAATGTAATACACCATATAAACAAACTGAAAGAAAACACACACACACACACACACACACACACACACACACACACACACACGATCATTGTTAGGATCCTGCCCTCATTCCTGCACATGCACAGTTTGGGGTCTTGAGTCTGGTATCATCAGTGTGCGCTGGCAACTTCATACGAGCCTTAAAAAGCCGGACGCAGACTTCGTCCTCTCTCTCTGCTCTGCTCTGCTCCTCCCCTCCCACCATCTTTCTCTCTCTCTCCAGGCCTGGCTCTCCTCTTTCCCTCCTCCCCCCTTTTCCCTCCTAATAAAGCTCTGAAAACTAACACTGGGTTCTGTCGTGACCGTGACCTTTCTCCTCGGTAACCAGTGCTGCAACCAGCGTCATTTATCATCCTTTCACTCATCCCATTAGATGCTGAAAAAGCCTTTGACAAAATCCAACACCCCTTCATGATAAAGGTCTTAGAGAGATCAGGAATACAGGGAACATTCCTAAACACAATAAAGGCAATTTAGAGCGAGCCAACAGCCAACATCAAATTAAACAGAGAAAAACTCAAACTGATTCCACTAAAATCAGGAACAAGACAAGGCTGTCCACTCTCCCCATATTTATTCAACATAGTACTTGAAGTTCTAGCCAGAGCAATAAGACAACTAAAGGAGATCAAGGGGATTCAAATTGGAAAGGAAGAAGTCAAACTTTCCCTATTTGTAGATGATATGATAGTATACATAAGTGACCCCAAAAATTATACCAGGGAACTCCTACAGGTGATAAACTCCTGATAAGGTGGCAGGATACAAGATCAACTCAAAAAAATTAGTAGCCCTCTTATACACAAATGATAAAAGGGCTGAGAAAGAAGTCAGAGAAACATCACCCTTTACAATAGCCACAAGTAATATAAAATACCTTGGGGTAACACTAACTAAACAAGTGAAGGATCTGTATGATAAGAAATTTATGTCTCTGAAGAAAGAAATTGAAGAAGATATCAGAAAATGGAGAGATTTCCCATGCTCATGGATAGGTAAGATTAACATAGTAAAAATGGCAATCTTACCAAAAGGAATCTACAAATTCAATGCAATCCCCATCAAAATCCCAACACAATTCTTCACAGACTTAGAAAGAACAATACTCAACTTTATATAGAAAAACAAAAAACCCAGGATAGCTAAAAGAATCCTGTACAGAGATTTCAGCATGGAGGAAATTTATGCTAAGTTTGTGTCTCAGAAAATTAGCAAAACCCACTGGTGGCCGGTGCCTTCCGGGAGCCGGCAGACCGCAGAGACCTTCGCTACGGGCTCTTGGGACAATGAGTTAAATTGCATCTCACTGTGGTCTACTGGAGATTTTGGAAATTTGGATTCTGATGGAGGATTTGAAGGAGACCATCAATTACGGTGTGATATCAAATATCATGGAGATGTCATGGATTTGCAATTTTTTGACCAGGAAAGAACTGTAGCTGCTTCGTCAACAGGATGTGTAACAGTGTTCCTTCACCATCCAAATAACCAGACCCTGTCAGTCAATCAGCAGTGGCTGGCAGCTCACCACCATACAAATCCCTGCAGTCCTTCCTATGCACCGTGTACAGCGATTGTGTGAGACAACCAGAGATTGTCATTGTTGGAGAGGATGGGTGGATAAATCTCTTCAGAGCCAATGCCAAGGAGGCTGTAAGAACTATAGATAATGCAGACAGCAGTATACTCCATGCTATAACCTTCCTTTGAACTCCTGAGATCATTACAGTAAACTCAGTTGGACAGTTAAAAATATGGGATTTCGGACTAGAGAGATAGCTCAGAAGTTAAGAGCAGTGGCTGCTCTTCCAGAGGTCCTGAGTTCAATTCCCAGTAACCACATGGTGGCTCACAACCATCTGTAGTTAGATCTGGTGCCCTCTTCTGGCCTGCATACATGCAGGTAGAACACTTGTATACATAATAAATAAATCTTTAAAAAAAAATGGGATTTCAGACGACAGGGAAGTGAGCCCTGTCAGATGTTATCACTGACTGGTGACCGAGTGCCACTGCACTGTGTTGACAGACATTCCAACCAGCAGCATGTTGTAGCTACTGGTGGCCAGGACAGGATGCTGATTATTTGGGATGTTAGACAAGTATCTTTACTTAAGGCTCACGAGGCTGAAATGTGGGAGGTCCACTTCCACCCATCCAACCAGGATCATCTGTTTATCTGGATCCCTCTGGCATTGGGATGCCGCCACAAATGGACCCCAAGAATCTTCTCTCTTTCACCAAGGAAGAAGAAGCAGTACTTTCCTATCTCATGGTATAAGTAACCAGGCCAGTGTTCACCAGTCTCCAATAAGTTCTTGGCTTAGCACAGATCCTGTCAAAGACCAAACTGAAATCACAAGCTTGCTTCCCAGCAGGACTCTGTCGGTCAACAGTCTGGATGTTTCAGGTCCCTGTCTTGTTAGTGGGAGTGATGCAGAAGCCATTTATGTTACCAGACAACTGTTTTCATGGAATACAGAGCAATGATTTCCTAAGGACAGAATCTCTGTTTTGTGTGATGAAAAAAGTCCCACAAATGGACAGTAGTATCAGGACATAATATCATGAATGTAATAAATCAATACAATTAATGTAATTATTGAATATCATGAATATAATTATTGAATGAATACTGCAAATGTAATCAATGAATACCACAAATGTAATTAATATCATGAGTGTAATTAATGAATAACATGAGTGTAATTAAAAATAAACAAATAAATAAATAATAAAAATAAAATTAAAAAAAAAGAAAGTGAAAAAACCCAGTTATCAATACCATCATGTGCAAAATTCTATCATAAGCAAGTGTGGTATTTGCAGGGAAATAGTAAACTGTTGTTAATGGGAAAAAAAAGAATCCTGTACAATAAAGCAACCTCTGGAGGCATCACCATCCCTGACCTCAAGCTCTACTATAGAGCTATAGTAATAAAACCAGCTTGGTACTAGCATAAAAACATTCATACGGACCAATGGAATCGAATTGAAGACGCTGAAATTAATCAACACACATATGAACACCTGATTTTTGACAAAGAAGCCAAAACTATACAATGAAAAAAAGAAAGTATCTTCAACAAATGGTGCTGGCATAACTGGATGTCAACATGTAAAAGATTGCAAATAGATCCATATCTGTCACCATGCACAAAACTCAAATCCAAGTGGATCAAAGACCTCAACATAAATCCAGTTACACTGAACTTAATAGAAGAGAAAGTAGGAAGTACTCTTGAACGCACTGGCACCGGAGACCACTTCCTAAATACAACACCAATAACACAGACACTGAGAGCAACAATTAATAAATAGGACCTCTTAGAACTGAGAAGCTTTTGTTGGGCAAAAGACGTGGTCAGTAAGGCAAAAAGACAGCCTACAGAATGGGAAAAGACCTTCACCAACCCCACATCTGACAGATCTCCAAAGTATATAAAGAACTCAAGAAACTAGACATCAAAATACTGAACAATCCAATGGGCTAAAGAGCTAAACAGAGAATTCTCGAAAGAAGAATCTCAAATGGCTGAAAGACATTTAAAGAAATGCTCAACATCCTTAGTCATCAGGGAAATGCAAGTCAAAATGACTTTGAGATACCACCTTACACCTGTCAGAATGGCTAAGATCAAAAACACTGATGACAGTCTATGTTGGAGAGGATGTGGAGCAAGGGGAACACTCCTCCACTGTTGGTGGGAGGCAAACTTGTACAACCACTGTGGAAATCAGTATGGTGTTTTCTCAGAAAATTGGGAATAGATCTACTTCAAGACCCAGTCATACCACTCTTGGGCATATACCCAAGGAATGCTCAATCACACCACAAAGATACATGCTCAACTATGTTCATAGCAGCACTATTCATAATAGCCAGAACCTGGAAACAACCTAGATGCCCGTCAACTGAACAATGGATTGAGAAAATGTGGTACATATACACAATGGAGTACTACTCAGCAGAGAAAAACAATGACAGCATAGAATTTGCAGGCAAATGGATGGAACTAGAAAATATCATCCTGAGTGAGGTAACCCAAACCCAGAAGGACAAACATGGTATGTACTCACTCATAAGTGGATACTAGATATAAAGCAAAGAACAATCAGACTGCAACCCACAGCACCAGGGAGGCTATATAGCATGGGAGACCCTAGGATGACTGTGGCTTATAATAAGTTTTGGTTTGCCCAATTACTGGGCAAGCTTTAGGATAAGAATTTGTACCGTATCAAGCTGATGAAAGAATATGCTGGCTGTACTTTTAGGAGGGGAGGCTAAAATCTTTTTTGTTGTTGTTGTTTTGAGACAAGGTTTCCTGGAACTCACTCTGTATCCCAGGCTGGCCTCGAACTCACAGAGATCTGCTTAGCTCTGTCTCCCAAGTGCTGGGATTAAAGGCTTGCGCTACCACCGCCCGGCCTAAAATCTTTTTAGATTATGGATTAGCCTATAGGAAAATGTCTGACGTAAATCAAACAGTGAAAGGGAAGATGAATAGAAATTCTCACTTACACAACTTAGTTAGGTAAAACATAGCTCTCTGAACAGATGAAGATAGGTTTCTTCTGTATCCCAGAGTCTAATCAATATTTATATGTATAATTCAGCTATTATTTGGCTTAAAAGGGCTTACTGGGAAATGTTATCATTTTTACTATTTTCTACAAAGAAAATATTTTCCAGTTTCAAATAACCCTGAACTTTTGAATTATAACCTGTTTTTATGTTTTAAAAAAAACTGATTAATAAATAAACAAATTAATTTTAAAAAAGAAAAAATTTTTTTCATTCATTTTATACACCAATCAAAGATCTTCCTCTTCCTTCCTCCCGCCCCCCCAACCTCCCCCTCTCAACCCACTCCCACTTCCCCCCACAAGAAGGCAAGGCCTCCCATGGGGAGGCACATCCAGTAGAGGCAAGTCCAAGCCCTTCCCCCTGCCTCAAGCTGCCAAAAAGCCTGCCATGCACCAGGGATGGATTCTGATCCTACAGGGGTGGGGGGAGGCAAGCAGATCAAGCTACACAACTGTCTGGCCACGCAGAGGGCCTAGTCCAGTCCCATGCAGGCTCCACAGCCAGTGATCCAACTTTCATGAGTTCCCATTAGTTTGGTTTGATCATCCCTGCGTGTTTCCCCATCATGATCCTGATGCACTTGCTCATAGAATCCCTCTTCTCTCTCTTTGACTGGACTTCTGGAGCTCTGCCTGGTGTTTGGCTGTGGATCTCTGCATCTGCTTCCATCAGTCACTGGAGAAAAGCTCTGTGATGACAGTTAGGGTATTCACTGATCTGATCACTGGGGTAAGCCAGTTCAGTTCAGGCACCCTCTCCACTATTTCTAGTAGTCCAAGCTGGGGTCCTCCTTGGGGATTCCTGGCAACTTCCCTAGCACTGGGTTTCTCTCTGTCCCCATGATGTCTCCATCTATCATGGTATCTCTCTCATTGCTTTCCCACTCTATCCCTGTTCCAGCTCAACCATCCCATTCCCTTATGTTCTCATCCCCTATCCCCTACCCTCCATTGCCTACCCCGCATCCCCATTTTGCTCATGGAGACCTCATCTATTTCCCCTTCCCCGGGAGATCCATGCGTCCCTCTTTGGGTCTTCCTTGTTAGCTAGCTTCTCTAGAGTTGTGGGTTGCAGTCTGGTTATCCTTTACTTTATATCTAGTATCCACTTATGAGTGGGTACATACTATGTTTGTCCTTTTGAGTCTGCGTTACCTCACTCAGGATGATATTTTCTAGTTCCATCCATTTGCCTGCAAATTTCATGATGTCATTGTTTTTCTCTGCCACAGCAACTCTTATTATAAAGAAAACATTTAATTGTGTGGCTCGCTTTCAGTTCCAGAGGTTCAGTCCATTATCATTGTGGAGGGGCCCCAAAACAGCCTGACTACAAGGCTGCCATGACAGGCTTAGTGGCCCAGACACAGTTTCTGTGACAGGCTTACTGGCAGGCAACACCCAGACTCAGGAAAAGCCATAAACTGACCCCACCCAGGGAAGGCCTACATCTAAGGGGAAGTACCTGACATCCCAAACATTCTAACCATTAGGTTAGCTAAGATGGCCAGATGTCCCTGAATCTAGCACACACCTATTTTTTTTTTCTCAGTGTAGTTTTGGTGCCTGTCCTGGGTCTCGCTCTGTAGACCAGGCTGGCTTCGAACTCACATCCATCTGGCTCTGCCTCTTGAGTGCTGGGATTAAAGTCTTGCACCACCACTGCCCGGCACTTATTTTTGTTTTACAGATACCCCTAGACAAATGTCAGCCAATTAGGGTCCTGAACCCTGGAAATCCCCTCACCCCAACCACTGCTATGATAAAAACTCTACCCTGCCTGGACTCAGGGCTCTCTGCTCTCACCACTGTGTTAGAAAAGGCTCTTTGCTTTTACATACAGTATTCGGTCTCCGTGGTATTTTGGGTGTCCCTGCGATCTGGGCATAACACTCATCATAGTGGGGAGCATGGTGGTTTACTGGCAGACATGGTACTGGAGCTGAAAGAGCTACATCTTGTAAGCAACAGGAAGTCAACTAACTGTGACACTGGGCAAAGCTTAAGCCAAAGACCTCAAAGCCTGCCCTCACAGTGACACACTCTCTCCAACAATCCTAGAACTCTCTAGGTAGACCAGGCTGGCCTTGAACCCACAGAAATCTGCCTGCCTCTGCCTCCTGAGTGCTGAGATTAAAGGTGTGCACCACCACGCCTCACAGCCTTTTCTCTTTCTAAGCTAATTATCTGAGGTGTTTTGCTACAGTGACGAAGAGCTAACACCATTAATGTATGTAAAGAAAAAGAGATTGCATTTTAAGCTTTTATTTTAATCATGCATGTCTATGTGTGGGTTTGTGCACATGAGTACAGTGCCTGAGGAGGCCAGGAGAGGGCATTGTTTCCCCTGGAGTTGGTGCTACAATTGGTTGACTTGTGTGCTGGGAACCAAACTTGAGTTTCCTGGAAGAACAGGAAGTACTCTTAACCACTGAGCCATCTCTCCATGCTGAGGTCGCATTATACAGTCTTGAAAAAGAAAAAAGTTTGTTTCTGTTTCCTTTTAATTACAATGAACCATATGATAATCACTGTTTAACACCGAGGAGAAGGAACTGATTATCTTAAAGCTCCCTCACAGCTTCTGTTAGTTACATTAACTTTTTAAAAGCTTTTTTTTTTTATTCCTTTCATCTTTTGGTTTGTTCAGACAGGGTCTCTCTCTATAGCTCTGGCTGTCCTGGAACTCACTGTAGCCCAGGCTGGCCTCCCACTCAGAGATCCCCCTGCCTCTGCCTCCGCAGTGCTGGGATTAAAGGGTGCACTACTCGGCTTAAAGCTAACTTCTGAACACTGGAGTAGACACATGAACTCTCCTCTGAAGTCACAGCTTTGTCATTTATGCTGCAAGGAGCAGAGCATCCTGCGCATGGGCACTCTGTGAGCTCTGCTAAGAGTGGCCAGGCGAGGGCTGTGACTGACAAGTCTCACAAGCAGTCAACACTGCACCACCCAGGTGCCAAGATAGACACTGGTTCACTGGACAGGGCACAAGAGAGCCAGGACCAACGACACAAGTGCCGAATGTCACAACTGAGACAAAGGACCGCGTTCTAGCCAGCTCTGGAGGCGCAGGCCTGTATTCCCAACTACTGGAAAACCTGAAGCAAGTAGATCAAAAAGTCAAGAATCTGCCGGGCTACAGAGTGAGCTCAAAGCCAGCCTGGACGACTAGGTGAGATCCTGTCTCAAAAGAAAATATTTTTAAAAATGAGTGGAAAGAAGGCTGGAGACACAGCTCAGTGGCAAAGCACAGACCTTTCGAATTCAGTCCTTAAAACAGAAAAAGGTTTTACAGAGGGACTACATTTTCCTGTGAGTAAAGAGTTACTAATCCAGACTCAGTGGCACATGACCGCAATCTAAGCACGTGGGATAATCTTGAGTGTGAGGCCAGCCTGGCTACATAGTGAGGAAGTATCTATATACACACTCAGGCACACACAGATACACACTCAGGCACACACAGATA
>CABHPP010108340.1:5673-15923 GCA_902168425.1 Peromyscus attwateri
CATCACAACTACCTAACCTGACAATGTACAGCCATCACAACTACCTAGTCCCCAGTAGTGCTGACTCCAATAGACACCGTTGTCCATTAAGCAGTTTCTCCCATTCCTCTGTCTATATGCCTTAGGAAACACTAATCTTCGGCCTTTCTTAAATTTGCCTGTTCTGGGTAGTTCACAGAAATGAAACCGTGCATCCTGTAGTCTTTGATGATTCACTTCTTTCGCTTATCCCTCTTAGAGTCCATTCCTGTTGTAGTGTGTTTCATTGTTTTATTTTGTATTTTAGCTGGATTCCATCCCACCTACTGTTAGACAATGTCTTGTTTATCTGTTGATAGACATGTAGCTATTTTTCACCTTTTGGTCTTGTGAACAGAGCTACTGTGAACATTCATATGTAAGTGTTTATGTGGGAACTCATTTTCATTTTCAAAGTGGAATTACTCAGGCTTATAATTCCATGTTTAAATTTTCCAGGAGCTACCAAACAGTTTTCATAGCAGCTGAATTTTCATTATCTTCAGCATTGTACAAACAAGATTTCCATTTTTCTGTCTACTTTTTAAAGTAGTTCATCCTAGTGACTATATAAAGTGGTAGAAATTCCTCAATTGTCCCATGATGCCTCTCTCTGTAAAAATGAATGACATACCAGTGTCGTCATTGTTGACCTTTTTAAAAACTAAAATGATTGCTCTTTGCTTCATGGCTGCTTTCCCTTATGCCACAGTTCCCTCTGGTTACAGCACGTGGGGACCTGCTGTCTTTCTGCTAGATGTGCTAAGTACACTAAGTAGAAGCAGGAGAGGCAACTGAAGGCCGGAATACAGTGCTGTGACTTTGCCTACAGATTAGCCGTCCATTGCCCAGTGCCCCAGGTTAACTGGTAGGAGGAGAGTATTCACTGCAAACCTAGACAGCTGCTTTCCTCTCTTACCTCTTGTCACACCTCCGTGTTTTCTAATGTCACCTCTAGGTCTCCCTAGCTACCTGAATGGAATTAAAGTGTCTGTTTCAAAAGGTTGATGCTAAATGAGATTATGTTTGCAAAGAACTGAGAGGAGTGGTGAGCACATCTTAAGTGTTTTCATTTGTTTCTCCGTTACTATGATAAACATTCTGTCGAAAACCAACTCAGAACAGAAAGGGCTTATTTCCTGTATACTTTCCAAGTCACAGTCCATCACTGAGAGAAGTCAAGGGAGGACCTTGAAGCCCAAACCATGGAGGAATGCTGATTGCTCATGCTCTGGCCTGGCTTTGACTCATTCATACTGAGCTAGTTTCCTACGCATATAGCACCTAACTACCTAGGGATGGTATGGCCACAGTGCATTGGGTCCTTCTACATCAGTTAGCAATCAAGACGATGTCCTGCTGACATGCCTACAACACAGTCTAATAGAGGCAGCCAGGTGACTCGGGTTGAAAATAAAAGCTAACCAGAACATTAAGAGACTGATGAAGTTACTATGGTATTTGTGTAAGTGGTGATGTTGTTGTAATGGTTCCAGTGTTCAACAGATTACAAACTGGCAAATGAGCAGTTTTATGGATTAGTGGCCAGAATGGTTTCTGGTAAAGGAAGACAGCAGATATTTCTCAGGTGACTTTTGGAATTAGGAGGGAATGCTGGCCCATAAGTTTGCACCAATAGTACAAGGCAGCTGGTCTTTGTGCAAATCTCCAGAACTTATTTTCTACCTTTAGCCTCCTCCTGACTTGCTGTTGTGTACCCACAGGAGAACACAGCATGGGCTGCATGTCCTGAAGCTCTCTTGCTTTATCATGAGAAGCATGTAATATATTTAATTATCCAATATGGTAGTTTGTTTTCAAATATGACCAAACCCAATTTCACAATTTTATATACTCTGTTCTGTTACCTGGAATGAATGGTAGGTTTCATTTTAGTTTTAGTGTTAACAATTTTGTTTTTAAAATAAGTTTACATCAAGCTTATATCAGCAAAGTAAACATGTATATATGCCTTATCTACAGAGAGTATGTCAAAAGACATAAATCCTATAGTTTTCAGTAGGTAATTTAAATCTTGCTATTACATCCTTTCTGTCACCAAGATTAGTATGACTTTCTCTACACAGCTCTGAATAAATGAATGTATCAGCATGTAGCCTTGAGGAGTCCAATGTACTTTTCATCATGATAAATTGCATAATAAGCAAGAAAATGTTTGCTTATTAATCTCTAACAAGATGTAGATTGAAAATGGCCTCTTACATCCATGGCACACTTGGTAGAGCCTAAGGAGTACTGAGAAGGGGGATGTTGAGCAGCAGTGTCCATGGGCTGACTCTCCCCCACCCCCACCCCTCGTGCCCTGCTGGGGCTGATTTACTGTGTACACAATAAGGGGGCTCAACTGCCTTGCTTCTGTCCATGATGCTAAGCTTGCTATGTGAAAATGCTTTTACCTTGACAAGTGCTTAAAATTTCAATTCACATTTATGGAAAGAGCAATCATAGCAAATATTTCTCTCTTTTTTCCCAGTCTTGTAAGTTCATGAGGACAGGCTTAGGAGAGACAACTAGTTCCGAAGAATATATATTATGGAAGAGTTCTTCCTCCCTCTCTTTCAAGTACTGCCTTTCCCTGTCAGAATGGAGTACTTAGAGTTTTTCCACAGACCTGTAGGTGCCTCGAGGTCCATAGAGTGTTTCCCCAGAATTCATAACACCTTACTGTAGAATTCTGACTCATCACTTCTGCTAGGCACAACATCAGCACTTTTTTCTACCTTTTTTCCAGATATTTTGCTTGTAGGTGTGCTAACTAATTATGCAGGCATTTATTAACTAATATACGAAAGGGCCAGTGTTAGCTATTTCTAGTTTCAGATGGAGTCAGGCAAAGATCCTGTCTCACAATGTCCAGGACATTGAGGCGGTGGGGTTGGTAAAGGGTTGGACAGGCTTGATGGAGTGAATTAACAGGGCAAGCAGAAGGTGTGCCTGGATTTTCATATCAGAATAGTCTGTGGCGAAGAACAGGGACACACAACAGAACTAGGCTAGGCACTGCATGTCTTTAAACAGATCCCAAGTGAAAGTTAACTTCCTCTGAGCTAACAGCAAGGTGCAAACTGAGATTTACCCATCAAGAAACACAACAGCTTCCTTTCCAGCTGTCTTTGGGAAGTAGAAGGAAGGTTAGGCCAAAGGTTGGTTGTAACTGGAAGCTCCTTGCTTGTAGTTAACACCTGCTGTGTACACTGGTGTAAGATGGATCTGTGGATTCAAAGTGGAGTCTTAAATTGATACATGGGAAATTAGGATCCACTTCTTGGAGCTCTTAGTGTAATTAATAAATAATTTAAGAATGGACTCAAATGGAAGCTCAAGGACAATTTTATTAGAGTTTAAAAGAAAAAAATGCCATGGCAAGCAAGCTGTAAATCTCAACAGCTTCCTGGAGGAGAATGGGAGTGGGGGTGGGGGAGGGCTCATACTGTGTAAGCTGTCCTGTCCTGAAGGTCAGACACTTGACAGGCAAGCATCCACATAGCTGGGAGGATGCTTTAGGGAAAAGTAAGAAAGCCTAAAATGTTGGGGAGGCCCAAAGTGTTAAGCAATCCCTGCTTAGAAAAGACATAGAAGGAAGAGAGGGGAAATGCACAGTTCTGAGTAATTCAGAAAAGGGGACAGTTGTACAAAGCTGCATGGCTGCCAGCCAGTAAACTACAGTTCTAGGGGTGATCATTCTGGGAAGGAAAAGTGCAATATCCCCTTAAAGGACTTGTTCTGCCCGTGTCCTTACCACAGGCTACTGTGAGCTGTCTTCCGAGGGGTGGTTCTTTAGCTAAGTGGAGTGTTAGGTCATGGGCCAGGGATGAGATTTTGCTTAATGGGCCTTTATTGCTTACTCTAACACACCCACCTCTGAAGAGGTGACCCTAAAATCATTTAGGAACTGAATTAGAGATCAGAGCCTTCCAAATTTCTGGCATCTCTGGCTACAATGAGGCAGCCAGGGGCTCAAGGACATTTTTGGGTTTTGTCTAGAGAAAACTGTACTTGTCTTAGAAGTCTTTTTCCCCTAAACTGCCTACCCAATTTCTCCCTCCTGTTAGGCCTTTATTGCTTACTCTACCAATATGCAATGCTACTTGGGGGTTTCTGTGCTGTGTTTATTGCAAACACGTTCATTTAGGTATACAGAAGCCCAAGGCAGTAAACATGATTTTTCCCATTTTGCAAGTGCACACACACAGATCTAGTGTATGAATCTGTGAGAGACACTATCTCTCGTTTTCTAGATGGTAAAAATGACTGGGTTTAATTTCAGGTCTAGCTGACTCCAAAAGCTAAAACTATAACACTATTCAAAATCTTAACACCCGTAAATTAAAAGCAGCTTAAATAAAGGTTACAAAAAAATGATCAGGGCATAATTTTAAATGTACTTTTAGATTTGGAATTTAATCTGGAAATTTTCATTAAGGATTTAGTACCTTGTAGAAATTAAAATTTTCATTTAAATATCACTAAAAATTTTTTAAAATATAGAATGCTTTATTAATTTGATTGCCAACCTTGCACAGGGGCCATGCTAATCTCTGATGGTTCCAGTTTTAGTATATGTGCTGCCAAAATGACTACTCACTAAATTCTTTAAGTAGTGCCTTGGTTCTTACTTATTAGTGATGGTAGGCAGTGATTTTAAGAAAACTGTATTTTAGAGATGACAGTCTCCATCAACTGCATCTGCCCGGTGTACTCAACATGAGAAGGGCTGGGCCCACTCCAGGACTCTCAGCTCCCTTTCCACAACTATTGTACTTAAGGCGTATGCTGTTTGTTTGGTGAGTGATCCACAGGTAGCATCTTTTATAAGGATTTTCTTTAATGAACAAGAATGGTATATTTATTCAATGTGGACTGTATAATAACACAATGAGGTTGTATTTTCCTGAAATAACTGATAATTCAATTATTTGTAAATAATTGAACATCATAATTAATCCAGTTAATTGTGATAAGTATAGAAACACAGTTTTTTGTTTGTTTTAAGAAGTCCTTTTTTAAAGCTCTCTGTGGGTCTATACATACTAATAAAGTGTTAAAAATGTCAGACAAATCCTGCTTTCTAGGCAAGCAGGAAACTCCTGTGTTCTTGGAAGGCTAGACTCCTTCTGGCTTTGTGCGACCTGTGATTCGGATTCTATTTGCCTAGGTCTCGGTGTAGGGCCTTTATTGTGAAAGAAGCGAGGAGCACAGCCCAGCTGTTGAGGGGCATGCTCATCATGTGCTGCCACAGCTGAGGACATGAGGGCTTACAGCATGCCTGTGGCTTTTAGGGCCTTGTCACAGCTTACCAAACACAGAGGGGGAACAGCTGCCGGAAGCCAAGAATCTTTGATAGACAGAGAAGCACCACACATTGGAAAGGTTCCTTTTGAACTATCTAGAGTTAGAAGAATTGAGTATTTCAACTCAAACTCAACCATTTCTATTAAGTTTGGGGTGTAGAGAGAAACATGCTACAAATTCAAACACGTTTTAGAATTCTACATTGATCAATTTTTTTCTATTCTGAAAAGTTCACTTACAAGGGTTTATAACCTGATGACGCCCTTTGCATAAAGCAGCTCAGCAAGCATAGTTTTTTTTTTTTACTTACTGTGACTATATGCAGTCTGTAGGAAATATTTCTAAAAGGTCCATGTTTAGAGGAGTAGGGAAAATGTGTATCTTTGAGCTTTAGAAATGAATGTTGCCTGGAGTTATACAATGAAGCTCTAGGCACTAATGAGGTGACTCAGTGAGTAAAGGCACTTGCTGACCAACAGTCCAAGCCTGGTGACCTGAGTTTCCTCCCCAGGACCCACGTAAAAGTAGATGGTGAGTTCCAACTCCCCAGAGTTGTCCTCTGACCTCCACAAGCGTACCAGCATGCACGCATTCATACACAATAATACTAATAAAAATTTTAAATATTTTTGAAAATGAAGCTCCAACTTGACACAGAGGAATTATGTATTCTTTATTCAGTTGGAAACAGATATTAACACACCAGTGTTCCCAGGAAAGTGTAGGATGGAAGTTCTGCAATTTAGAATTAATTAATTAAGTCATATAATTAAGAATGTATTTAAAACAATGTTAGCTTTCTTTGTGCTTGATATGGACTGTTTCAAAGCCTTATTACTGGTATCTAAGATTTACAGGCTGTTAATGAACAGTCATGAGAAGAGGGAGCTCTGCCTGAGGGGGCTATGCTTATATTCATGTTATTTATCTATAATAGCATTCATCTCTGGTATTTGTGATTAGATAGGCGTGTGTGTGTGTGTGTAAGTCCTGAGTAAAATAGTCTGTGATGTCCAATTTCTGTAGAATAAAGACTAAACCCAAAGGCCTAGCCTATAGATATATAAAACAAATGAGCTACACAACAGCCAATGAGCAGGATCAAGAATACAGAGTAAGGCTGGGTCTACACACAGGTTCCAGGAACAGACAAACAGCCCTTCCCCTCCAAGCCTCTTGTTCAGATAGAATCCCACATTAAGATGCATAGCACACAAATAAGAGAGAACAGGAACATGGCTAAGCAAGCATCTGTGGAGCGAGATGATGAGTCCTGTGGACATACGCCAAGTAGTGGTATAGCTGGGTCATTCTGTAGCTCTATCTTTAGCTTTCTGAGAATTCTCTACACTGATTTCCAGAGTGGCTGTTCCACTTTGCAATTGCACTGAGAATGAGGGTGCCCTGTCCTCACATCTTCACCAGCATTTGTTGTCATTTTCTTTTAGTTTTAGTTTTTTGATCTTAGACTTCTGGCTGGGGTAAAATGAAATCTCAAAGTAGTGTTAATTTTCATTTCCCTAATTGCTAAGGATGTTGAACATTTATAAAGACATTTCTTAGCCATTTTTATTCCTTCTTTTAGGAATTCTCTGTTATGGTGTACAGCTCATTTTTAAATTGGTATTATTCCTGATTATCTGGTTTTTGGTTTTTTTTTTTCAAGTTCTTTGTATAATCCAGAGGATAATTCTAGCTTTGATGGGGGGGGGGGGGATATTCAGTCACACTGTAAACTCCGAGTCTGCATTTGCATTGATTAAATAAAATTATCCTTGGGTGAGGAGGCTGAGTTAGCAACTAGTTGACAGAAAGCCATCATAGAACATCAGAGGACATCTGGAAGAGATAAAGAGATGCACTGAAGGGAGGAGTTTTGAGTGGAGCAGCCTTTTCTGTTTTGGTGGAGTGGAAGGACAGACTTTTTTGGAGACACCAGCAAGGAGAGGTTAGCTAAGTGCTACTCAACCTCTCTTGAGATAGCAGGTTTTCACTCCAGCCTTTGAGTCTTGAGGTTTTTTTGTTTTGTTTTGTTTGTTTTGTTTTTATAAATAGAATGATAGAGACTTAGTTAAAGCTACCTTTAGTGGCAGTGGCAGAGCCAATGCCTGTGGGAACAGAATTCACGCCAGGCTGAGGCCTGAGTGACCAGGCCACTGCCCCAGAAGCAGGCTGGGAACTGTGGAGTCCCAATTGCTGACTGAGATAGCAGTAGATGAAGGCGCAGCTGCCATTGCTGAAGATAAAACAACACTAGCTCTGAATCTTTAGATTTGGTGTATAATCTAAAGTAACCACAGAAGCCAGAAAAGTAGAAAGGGACCATGGAGAGGAGAGAGAAAAAAGGAGCTCTAGAAAGAGGGTGAACAATTCAAAGAGGCTATGTGTGGAAAATGGGAAAATGGGATGGGGAAGACATTGGGGGGGGGGGGGAGTAATGTAACTGAAGAAGGAAGAAGGAGACATAAGTAGTACTAAAGATGTTTGAAATACCTATAGGGAGACATGTTGTTTATAAGCTTACTACACACACGCACGCGCGCGCACACACACACACACACACACACACACACACACACACACACGAGTTGCACCACATGAGGTGAGGTGATTAATTCTCCTCACCAAAGCCATAGACTAACTACCTAACAAAATGCCCAATTTCAGGAATTGAAAACCTCCCTCAGTTGTTGGTTGGGGTGGATGTGGGGATAATCTAAGAGCCTCCCAAAACAGTATAGATAGTTGTCTTTACCCTTGCTTGCTTCCCAGAACTTGAAGGTAAGTAAGACCTGATCGCTGAAGATACTACACACTTTGGACAAAAGATTTAGAGGAATGAGCTAAACTGTTCTAGAAGTCTCCTGCCTGAGGACTAGCTTTCATGGTGTGGACAGGTGCTATGCAAGCTGCCAAGGGAGAAGAGCAAACACTAGGCCTTTCCTGGCTATGCAGCCTAGGACCACAGCAATGGGCAACCTAGCCAGATATTCCCAATAGTGTTGTCGTGGCTTTCATCTTGGCAGTAACCGACAACTGTCTAATTGAACTCAATAGGAGGGAAGTCATGTCTGGTACTGTAAACCCAGTCAACTAGCTGTCCTTGGAGCAATCATAGGCCCTAGAGGAGGGCCGACTTCTGCCACCTTCCTAAGCCAATGTACTTTCCAACTCTATTGTAAATACTTAGACCTATACACAGAGGCAAGTTCTTGCTCTCTTCAAAAGTGTTTCTTTTTGCAGCAGATAGAGACTGTTAGAAAGATCCACAACTGGTCACAACACAGGAAATAAGTGTCTGTGGGGTGCCCACCCCTAACTGCTACATCTACAGCACAGTAAGGCTGTACACTATGGCACAGAAAAAATCCCAAAATATGAGCCCCTGCCCCCTCCAAAAGAGTAAGAACCAGAGGACCAGGATGCCTGCTGCAGATAGTGTCATCTAAACACAACATAGAAGCTATACCCTGTTGCTGAGAGGAAGAATTAATCTTCTCCAGAGATGAGCCCCTGATAGGTTATTCAATCCTAAGTGGGCAGTCCCAAACATGTCGACATAAAAGCAACACTAAATGGACTTAGTAAGTTATATAAATTTGACAATAATGATTAAAGAAAAAGAGGTCGTAAGTTAGAGGGGTGCATAGCATAGGAGGAGTTAGAGGGTGAGAGAAAGGTGGAAATGATGCAAATATAGTACTCATGTATGAAATTCTAAAAAAAGATTAAATTAAAAATAAAACATATTACACATGCAATGCACTCTACACTGTAAAAATAACTACATGTATCCATAACTATCTATTCTATTTCCTTTTCCTAGGGAGATATATCTGTGTCTCCCCATACCCCCAGTACCCACTCTAGATCTATCCTCTTTCATTCTACAGATTGTAGCTTGGTGTCATTGACTTAATAGCTACTCTCCACCTATAAGAAAAAAAACACCATATTTGTCTTTCTGGGTCTGGGTTTCCTTGCTTAGGATGATTTTTTTTTTTTAGTTCCATCCTTTTGCCTGCAAATTTCATGTTGTCATTTTTTTAACAGCTGAGCAATAGTCCATTGTATAAATGTACCACATTTTCTTTATCCATTTATCTATTAACAGACATCTAGGTTGTTTCCTATTTTTGTCTATTATGAATAGAGCAGCAGTGAACATGGTTGAGCAAGGATCTCTGTGGTGGGATGATGTGTCCTCTGGGTATATGCCTAAGAGTGGTACAGCTGGATCTTGAGGTAGATCATCCTGGGGACCTTCCATATTGACTTCCATAGTGGCTATATAAATTTGCATATATATCACTAGTGTGATTGAGTGTTCCTCTTACTTCACAACCTCACCAGTATGACTGCCATTTGTTTTAGTTATCTTAGCCATTTTCTTTTTCTTTTTTTTTTTTTTTTTGTTTTTTTTTTTTTTTTTTCGATACAGGGTTTCTCTGTGTAGCTTTGCGCCTTTCCTGGAGCTCACTTGGTAGCCCAGGCTGGCCTCGAACTCACAAAGATCCGCCTGCCTCTGCCTCCCTAGTGCTGGGATTAAAGGCGTGCGCCACCAACGCCCGGCATCTTAGCCATTTTCAAAGGTGTACTTTGATGAAATCTCAAAGTAGTTTTGATTTGCATTTCCCTGATGGCTAAGGATGTTGCATATTTAAGTGTTTCACAGCCTTTTGAGTTTCCTCTTTGAAAAATTCTCTTTTTAGACCTATGTACCCTTTTTTAATTAGATTATTTGTTATGTTGATATCTAGTATTTCGAATTTTTTTATATATTTTGGATATTAGCCCTCTATAGAATATGTAGTTGGTATATAAAAAAAATCTTTTCCCGCGGGATCAAGATGGCGGCTGCCGCTGGTGGGCCGTGTGTGAGAGCAAAATAGGATGATGAACTGATGTGGAAGTAAGAG
>CABHPP010108341.1:4884-21972 GCA_902168425.1 Peromyscus attwateri
TGGGAGGACTCCAGAGGGCACACTGGGAGGACTCCAGATGGCACACCGGGAGGACTCCAGAGGGCACACTGGATTCTCTGTCTACGTTTATTCGTCAAATGTGAACAAGGCCCAGCTAAAGGCTTGGCCAGATGGAAATGGACAGGACCTTTGCTTGGGAAAAGACAGGCTGTGGAACAGGCTGGGAACTCAGAGGACACACTGCAAAAGGGTTTCAGCTTCCTGTGACTGACCGAGCTAGAGAGCCGGGACAGTCCTGCTTCCCAGAGGCACCGTCTGCCTCCATTTCCTGCTAGTTTCCCAACAAGTGATACCAGTGAAGCTGCTCTCTCCAGGGCAAAGCTTGAGACAGGCTGATGAGTGATTTTAATTGCCAATTTGATTGGACTGTAAAATACTTAGATTACAGAAGAATATTTTGGAGTGTGTCTATAATGGCATTTCCAGAGTCCATTGGCCTGTCAGATAGCAACTCAGCAGGGACAGCCACCCTGGACACAGGCAGCAGCAGGCATTAGGGTGGGGGCCCAGATGGCACAAAAAGCAGAAAAAAACGAAGTTTGCTAGTCAGGCATGTGCTCCATTGCTTTCTCTACCTCTTGGCTGCCATGAGGTGAGCCATGCTCACACTCTCCACCATGATGATCTGCCTCACCAGAAACAACAGAACCCAATGACCAAAGACGGAAAACTCTGAGCCAAAACAACCTTCCTTCCTTTGTTCCTCCCAGGTGAGGTTACAGCACGAGAATTCTCACACACTGCAGAGAGAAGAGCATTCCGAAGCCCTGATGCTGAGCTCACCAGTCAGCACATGTGGGAGACACTAGACCATCGGATGACAGACGTTCCCCCTGTCCTTCCTTTTGATGGGTCCCTAGGCCTCTGACTCAGAATCTGGAAGGGTCTAGAGCTTAGTAAGGAAACTAAGACTTGAAGGGTTATGTGGCTTATGCACACAGGATCAGCTACAAAGCTAGCTCCAAACCACACCACCTTTACATGGGCTAGTGACCTAGGGGAGGGATGGGGTCCAGATCCCAGGACAATGTTTCCAGAGCTGCAGGACAAAATTTTCCCCTGTCCTGCCAGGAGTGCAGCCCACTACAGGGGACTTATAACCAACCACTTCACGTCGGTGACTTCTGGCCACCTCTCATCACTAACATCACAGTCAGTACAGCCTGAGAGGCCACACACACCTAGGACCCCACCCTGGACTTACCCAGGTAACGCAGAGTACAGCGTCTGCTTCCACTTGTACGCGGTGTTTTTTCGGTCCCGAGTCACCACCAAGTGTTTAGGGGTTGCCTCCACAAGCAGGGGAGGCTCCTGGATGCGCACACTGATCCATGAGAAACTGCCATTCTCATACACACCTTCCACCAAAAGCCCTAAGAAGACCAGACCAGAGAGTTCAAAGTCAATTCTGGGCACTGGCCTGAGCAGGGGGTCTCCCTGACTAGGTCCTTCCTGGAACTGGGTCCTTGGAAGGGTCGCTCTCCCTCTGCAATTCAGTTCTCCTTTTTTTTCTTTTTTCTTTTTCTGTTTTGAGACAATATCTCACCTAGTAGCCTAGGCTGGCCTAGAAACTCATGATGTAGACCAGGCTGGCCTCAAACTCACAGAGATCAGCCTGCCTCTGTTTCCTAAGTGCTGGAATTAAAGCTGTGTGCCATCATGCCTGGTTCAGGTCTAGTTATTATGATTTCTACACTCAAGCTTTGGTTTTCTGTGGATTTGGATCCCTGACTCTAGGCAACTCTAGCCTCCTCTCAGCTCTGGAAGTTGATCGTGCAGGTCCTGGGGAGTTCCCGGTGAATGCTTGTAGGTGGCTGTGGGAGGGAATGCCTTTTTGGTACACAGGACATTTGCCCACAATGGGTATGTTGCTGTGATAAGTCCTATGAGTGGGGTCTGGGTTTCTATGTGGATACCTGGGATGCATCTCTTACCTTGATCAGGGTCTATGAACAGCTTCATGGGCACCTGAGAACGTGTGATATCCACACAGAGCTGGCCCACACTGGATCTTGGAAGCGGCAAGATGATAGCAGGAGCCTGCAAGTGGGCTGAAACAGCCAGTGCACAGTTCCTGGTCAGGGAGAATCTAGCGGGACAAAGGTGGGGTGGGGTGCTGGGAGGGCTAATTACCTGGCTGTGGGGCTTCATCTGGTGTGGTGCTTTCTAAAAGAAGAAAGAAAAAGTCTGGGTTCGGGTAGTCCCTTTCTGAGGAGGAGGGCATTGTGGATGGAGGAGCAGGTGACTGTGGCTGGTGCTTTCTCTTTCCACATTAACATGTAGAATACCACATAACAGGTTAGAGAGTCCCGGGGCTCCCCCTTACTTCCAGGGCTCCCCTTTTCCAGTATCTCCCAGAGCTACTGCGGGAGCTCTGGCTTGGGTATCTTTAAGTTTTTGCTTGTTTCTGGTGCTGGGAAGCAAATTCAGGGACTTGTGCACTCCAGGCAAGTGGTCCATCACATCCCTAGCCCCAGTACCTTTATCTTCTTTCTCCATGCTTCGTAACACGGCTTGACTTGAAACCACAGGAACTTTGGATGCTGAGGTGAGTGAGCACAGGAACAGTCACGGACAGAAAGGGAGAGGTAGTCAGGTAGTCACCTGCAGGGCCCCTGCCCCTGTCCTTACTGCCCATCAAGCTCAGGCCTCGAGGGGCAGGGGAGATTTCAAGGAGATAGGTCCTGACTGAGTCTGAGTTCACATTGGGAGCGAGAAGCAGTACCAGGGACCATAGTTGACTTTGGAAATGGGGAAGGCTTCCTTTCCCATCATGGGGAGTGGATCTTCGGTGAGAATGGGATGGATAAAGTCCTGCTCTGGGGGAGGGAAGAGGTATCTCAAGAAGGAAAGAATTGGCCATGGTGGTCCAAAGAGCCTCGTCACGAGTCCTCTCGGGGGCCCAGGGTTCACAGCAGAGGGTACCCTGTCAGGGCTTGTGGGCTGGCGATCTAGGGGCAGAGTAAGGGTCAGGGCAGCATGCACCTAATACACAGTGCTGAGCACAGGGCAAAGGGGAGGCTGGTTGAGGGATGGAAAGTGGGGGTCGTCACAGGAAATGATGCGCTCACCTCCAGCTCCTGGATCCTGGCTCTGCTTTAGGACAGGGTCCTAGTTAGGCCTAGGCCACCTGCTCTCTTTGCAGATGTGCTTGCCTAGCCTGCGCTTGGTGCCTTTCCTCCCTCTATGGGTCATTGAGTTATGAAGAAAAAGAAGACAATTGTGGGTCAGAAAGGAAGGGGACTCACATAAGGATGGCAGGTCTGGGGTCCTTCCCATGAAAGGATGCTGTCTGGAATTAAAGCTATCAAAGCTAGCAGAGAGGAGATGAGGTTCACCAGGGGGTCCAGGAAGTCCATGAAATCCAGGAGAAATGTGTTGTCTAGATGTAGTGCCAGCACCACCCAGGCTGGGAATGGCGTGGAACCTAGTTCCTAGTTTAAAAACACTGACATGAGTGGTGTTCTCACAGGCAATGTCCTGGTTCCCCACAGCCAGGACTAGGGACCTTACGCCAGAGGTAGGCTGTAGAAAGGGTACGTACCCCCTGTTTCTCTGCTGGAGAGCCTGCCCCAGCCAGGAGACAACCACTGGTGGGATGCCCCCCGGAAGATCAATCCTCCCCCGGGCTGTGCCCTTTAAATTACCCCAATTACAAAATCCCCTTCTCTGGGTCAAGTAAGGTTCTAGATGGCCAACTTCTAATTAAACACACCTGATCTTTAGTCACAGGCCTGTTCCCAGCCAAATGAACTAGGCCAGGCACTGTCCTTCCACAGCCAAGTGCAGAGCCCAGCCTATATCCTGCCACAGTTCTACAAACTCCTTCTCATCCCTTCTTCCATTGTTACCTGTTGGTCTGAGCCATCCAGGTCTTCTGCTACGAGACTTGAGAAAATGGTTTCTACCTGAAAGACAGTGAGACCTGTGTTTACTCCTTGGAGCCAGCCCTCTGGGGCTCCATCTGGATGAGGACTGTGTACCTAGAGTCCAGGTCAAGGCCTGAGGGGTAGCCAGTATTTGAGTGAGCAAGTGACTATGTAGACCTGTGAGTCTGGTAGATAATACCAGCTCCTGGCTGCAGGGCAGAAGGCGGCCTCCAGCATGCTGGTGGACCGTACACAGGCCTGCCTTTGAGCTGTAATAGGCCCTTACCTCCTAAGAAGACAATCCTTCGTCCATTATCTGTACAAAGAAAAAGAAAAGGAAAGGGAGGTATTATGGAGTGGTTTTGCCAATTCGAAGTGCTTATGTTTAACTTGCTTCCCGAGTCCCAGACTACGGATGCATGCAGTGAATCTAGGGGGCTGCAAGACCTGTCCTCAGTTTCCTCCTTAGTGAACTGAGGTGGGTCTCCCTGGGTCTCTGGGAGTCTGTGGATGGCAGGGGCTTGGTTAGAAGGCAGTGAATCTTTGCTGATGATGAGGCCGAGACCCAGGCCCACACTCACCAGCTTCTACAGGCTTCTCAGCAACTTGAAATTGTTCTTGGCCTTCAGGTTTGGTGACCACCATATGTGTAAGAGGAGTGACAAAATTGTATTTGAGTGACAGATTCAGAGCTTGGGACTCAAGGGCCTTTAACTCGTCACCTGATGCTGAAACCCTGTGGGTTGAAGACATAAGAGCTCAGGAGGTCTCTGGGTATCTCGGCAGTCTCGCCCTCACCGGTCCCTTCTTGGGAGGCCCCTTGGGAGAATGTAGAGTTCGGCCATAACGCCTCATTCCACACCTGGGAGATAACCTGTACCAGCTGTGCCTGCCCCACCACCGAAAGGTTTATTGATACCATGTGAAACCCGCCGCAGTGGACTGCAAGGGTCAGGGGTCACTCACATCTGCTCCAGCTGTTGGTTTATGGTCAGTAATGCCCAGAGTCTCTCCATGAAGTTGTGAAAGATGTATTTGGGGCTCTGGAACTCCTCCTCCTTTTGGGCTACGCTGGCCTCCGTTTGGAAAGTGATGTTCTGCATATGCTGGAAAGAGGTACCAGCCCGGCTGAGAGAGTGAGGGCCTGATGCCCACGGCTGACCAGCCTTCGGAGTTCTTCACTAGAACCCTGACTGGGACTTGGGCAGGGCAGGGCATGGAGTAACTATGAGGGCTTTGTTCCTTTTGAGTATTGTGGGGGTAGGAAGGGAGTTCAGGAGTGTGAGGGTCTCCCAGGGGTCCTCCAGGGTAAGAGGGAGGTGGGGAGAGATGTTAGCAGCTGTCGGGGGGTGGGGGCAGGATAGCAAGACAGCTGTGTAGCCAGGAGCTTGGGTCATCTGACCTTTTATACAAAGGGAGACAACTTCCAGGCCAGTGTAGAAGGAAGGAGTCTCAAACAATGTGGAGCAGAAAGGATTCCCCTCCCACACACATGGGGAAAGGGAAAGAAAGAGAAGGAAGGGCCTCCCCCGCTCCCCTGCAGTTAGCAGTAGAGGTAGACTAGAACTCCAGAACCGCAACAAGCTGTCTGCTCCACATCGCCCCCTGCTGGGCTAGCCCCTGTGGGGCGATGGCAGGAAACATGGGCCTCTCTACGGCTGCTTTCTTCCCAGGGGAAAGGTGGTCATGGTCTTAGTTTGGCCCAGTTGGCAGCCTCGGGAATCGGAGGGAGAGCAAAGGTGCCCCAAGCCTCTTTCATCAGAAGGGCAGCTAAGAGACCCTGTACAATCTTCTGCCCATCCTGCTGGCACCGGCCTCTCCCTGGCTCTTACCCAGGGCCTGGCTTGCCAAAGCTTTGGCAATGAAGGCCGCAGGCATGAGGTTTTCTCTATCTACACAGTAAAGCTGCTTGTTGTTGTTTGTTTTTTCTCTTTTGGGAGGCCTGCTGCCCAGCTCCCAAATAAATCACACATGGAGACTTATTATTACTTATAAATGCCTGGCCTTAACTTGGCTTGTTTCTAGCCAGCTTTCCTTAACTTAAATTATCCCGTCTATCTTTTGCCTCTGGGCTCTTATCTTTCTCTTACTTCTGTAATCTTACTTTCACTCTTACTCTATGGCTGGCTGGCCCCTGAAGTCCTCCTTCCTCTCTCATTCTTTCTCCTTTTTCCCAGATTTCCCCTTCTATTTATTCTCTCTGTCCACCAGCCCCGCCTATCCTTTCTCCTGCCTTGCTATTGGCCGTTCAGCTCTGTATTAGATCATCAGGTGTTTTAGACAGGCACAGTAACACAGCTTCACAGAGTTAAAGAAAAGCAACATAAACAAAGTAACACACCTTAAAATAATATTCTACCACAGCTGTTTACTTGATGTTTTCCCTTAAATGAATTTTGTTTTCCTGGGTTGACCCAAGGACTGAGTGTGGAGGCACAAGCCTGTAATTCTAGCTGCTCCGGAGGCTGATATGGGAGGATTAAAAATTCAAGGCCTGTCTGGGCTACAGAGTAAGTTCAAGGCCATCTCAGGAGACTCACCAAGGTCTTGTCTCAAAATAAAAAGTAAAAAGAGGACTGGGAATATAGATCAGTGTTAGAATATTTGCTTAGGGCCCTAGATTCAATTCCCAATACTAGAAAAGAAAAGTATAAGCAACCCTGTCCCTTATGTTTGAAGTCTGAGTCATGTTTGTGTTTACGGGTTTTTGGGCCACACAGTCTTCAGGAACAGTCCTACCACTTGGCTGTGTCTGAGACGTGGCCCTAGGCCCCCACACCCACTGCGGCTCTCTGCAGACAAGGTGCCCGGTTGGCCTATGAGCCTGACAGCCCTTCCTTCCTCCTGGGTTCTGCTCCCTCCTGTCATTACTCGATCTTAGCAGACCCTGTGCCGAATTCCTGGATCCGTGCTGTCTGGAACATTCTAGGCTGTCACTCCACTTTTGTACAAGTTGTCTGTCCCAGAAGGGTAAGGAGGGTCGGCCTTATTTCCTTCTGCATGCCTCAACCTAAAGACTCTGTTTTTATGTGTGAGATGACAGGCTGAGCCTCCTGCACCCAGAGGCAGAGAAGGCTGAGCAAGGCTGGGGCTCTATGAGGTGGCCAAGAAGAAGAGGGGACCAGCATACATTGTCTGTCCTGCCTGGACCTTGGTCTGCTCACCTGTGAAAGGGAAGTAGTCCTCTCTGTCTAGCCACACCCTCCAAGGCCTAGTATGAGGACAGAGGGAATGGGGAACTGGGAAAGAACACCTGCCATCATCGTATGTTCACAGGAAAGTCGGGTGGCCGCAGGACAGACTGAGTGATCAGTTCCTGTATGTGCTAGTTTCTCTCAGGAGCATCACTACATCATTTTATTGGATTTCTACCATGAACCCATGCATCTGGGGCTGGTGTCCTTTAGGAAAACCTGAGGAAAAGTGTCCTTTGGGGACTCACTTAGGGTCAATCTGCTGGAACTTGGAAAGGCTGGGTCTTGAGCTCAGTCCTTCTAGCTGCAAATGAGGAGGCTGCCCAGGTGGCCCCAGCTGCCCCTTGGCTCCAGGATGATCCAGCCACACTCACCATCTGCCCAGTGATTTTGGCTGAGAGGACATCGGGGCCCTGGTCCTGGAGCTTCCCAGCCACCACCATCTCTGAGCCCTTAAAGTGGTGTCGGAAGTTGGCCTGCGTGACCACCTCCACAGCGTCACTGGGGTATTCAAAGGCCACTGCCAATAGCAGCGGGTTGGCTACTTCGTGGTAGAAGTCCTACAGGGCGGCAGGGGGGATATGTCACAAAGGCGAGGCAAATCGGGTCTGCCTGACTGTCTGTATCCCACCTCGGGTCAAACTGGCACCTGGAGCTGCAGTGCAGAGTCTGAGTCCTCATAGATGCGCCGGGCCAGGCCACCATTGTCCTGTGCCAGCTTCTCCAGGAAAGGATAGTGGACATCAAACCCGAAGCCCAAGCAGAAGACACTGTACTTGTTGTTGATGGCTTCATGAACGTTCTTCTGGATAGTTGCGGGATTCGTCTCCCCTAGACTCAGGAATGTGGGAAGAGGATGAGAAAAGAATAATTTGCTCAATGGATATTTCTAGAACTTCAGAGCCAAAGGGATCCCCCTTCTTCCTGCCCCGGGTTTCACAGCCAGCCCGGAAGCAGTTCCAGCCTTGCTCCATGTGTCCTTACCCTCGGTGGGTTCCCCGTCCGTGAGCAGAATGATGAGGGAGACACTCCCAGAGGGCAGTAGCTCAGCCTGGTTGCTGGTGTCCAGCAGCCTCACAGCCATTAGCATCGCATCATTGATGTTGGTCCCTGAAGGGCACATCCTCAGGACCGATCCCAGCTAGGGACCATGGAAGCCCCCAGCCTCCCACGATGCAGGGACACTCACCTCCCATAGCGTAGATCTTGGAAGCGTAGCTTGTGGCCTCCTTCAAGTTCTCTTTTGAGGCTTCCAACAGGGATGGCATCCATTGGGTTATTTCCTCATTGAATACAATGAGATTGAACTGGTCTTTGGGGCTGAGGTCATTCAAGATCTTGATTAGGGCTTCTCGAGTCTAATCAGGGGAAGAGAAAACAAGGCAGGTGTCTCAGGGGAGCTCCCTAAAGGTGCATGATTCTTGGGCTAGTATCCTGGTCTCTTGGGTAGGCTCATAATGTATGCTTGGGGCCAGACTTGGCCCCAGGAAGCCTCCACCCATGATGCCATAACAGGTCAGGCTTCTGCTGAGCTCAGGGTTTAGGAGACCTACCTGCTGGATTTTCTTGCCTGACATGGATCCACTTTTATCAATGACAAAGACCACATTCTTGGGAATTGTAGGAAGGTCCTCAGGGGCAAAGTGGTGCACGAAGTAGCCATTCTCAATCTGTGACCAGAGTGAGAGCGCACCCAGGTGATCAGAACTTCAACCTTGCCCTACTTCCAGCCGACCTCTTCATCCCCAATCCCCGAGCCCATGCTCTCCTTTCCTGACCCCCCTCTATCCCAGCTCCTTAGCTCCCCCAAATCCTCACCATTTGTCAAAGCTCAGCCCCTTGCTAACGAAAGACTTCCATATTCATGTAGAACCCTAGAACTCCCTCCACAACTCTGTCCCCTGTTTTAGTATTTGAAGTGGCTTGTACTAAAAGACACAGCGAACCCGGTACCCATCCAGAGGGAATGCTGGGAAATAAGAAGTTACAGGAAGCACAAATGATGACCACCGCTGCTGGACTTGCCTACAAGCCTGAGCTACGAGCCTCTGGGCAGCAACGGCAAAGAAGGAAACCCCACAAAGCAGGTCTTTGTAGAGACAAACCTTTTCTGCCCCCAGAAAGGGAATAGTATTCAGGATCACCATGCCTGAACTGCCATTTTCTTGTCTGAGCCAACCCCCAGGGCAACGTACAAAGGAGGGCCATCATTTCCCTTTTCCGGAACATTCATGCTTAGACGCCTGAATGCAAGACGGACTTTGAGGTTTCACGGCTCTTGCCTGGAGTCCACCCACCTGAATGGAGCCCCCAGAGACAGACCGGTTCACATCATAGCGGACAATGAAGTTCCCATCCAGGATTGTGTCCTGCTCATGTTGAGAGTTTTGCTGCTGGGAGAGTGTTGGCTTGAACCGGATATGTGCCTGGAGGAGCGATCAAAGCTGATGTTGAAAGGTCCAGTGAGGCCAACACCTGCTTCTGTGTGCACATTGGGAAATCAGATTCCATATGCAGCCATGGGTGAAAATTCTAGGAGACTCATTCTGAGCTGGACGGTGACCGCTTCCATTTGGTATGTGTGAGGGCATGTTCATGTGTGAATCCCAGTTCTGGGGACATGCAAGCATCTGCGATCAGTGCAATCCAGTTATCTCTTTTGAGGACCCTGCCATCAGTGTACTCTCCAAGTTTGTCCACCATAAGCCCCAAGCTCTTCTACAGGTCCACTGGCCATCTCTAGGTCTTACTGTCCTATCTTCTTGGCAGTGCCATGGACTCAGATCTTAGAAGCCTTCCCAGCTCAGGGAACTATGGGAATCTAGACCATAGTCAGCTGTACTAAAGACTGATCCTGGGGTGTCCTCAATTGGTGGTCCTAGCAGACCCACCTTGGTCTTGTTCTGTGAGGTGGTAAGGGCTTCTGCCAGCTCCTGGGTCATGAAGGTGCTCTCTGTCTCCAAGAAGCTGATACCCTGAGGCTCGAAGATGTGGATGTCCATCTGGAAGCAAGATATGGGTCACCAGGGGATCCATGAGGTGGGCTGTGCTTCCAGGAAGCTAGGTGGCAAGGAGAGGCTGCCTTAGTTGGAAAGGAAAATCTAGAGGGCTTCCTGGAGAGCGTGGTGCCAGCCTGGTACCTGAAGGTGCCTGACCAGCTGCTGTGGCTTTACTTTGAGGAGTAGCTCATATGTTCCCAGTTGCCGCCTGAGCAGTTCCTGGTATACCAGTTGGAAAATAATCTTGGCATTAGGAGCCACGGTGACTGACACTTGGAACTGCTCTGTCTGTCTCCCAGTGGTCCTGGGGGATAAGAACAGCAAGAATCCATTGGATCAGGTAGGGGATGGCTGCTGGAGGGGAGCGAGGATAAAAGGCCAAGGTAGGGGCCATCTCTACCTATATGCACCCTCCCCATAGGCTCACTTGACGAGGCCAGCGCTCTCTCCCCGGGCCACTGCTGCACTGTACTGCTCCTGGGCTGCAGCCTTGTCTTGGACAATCCCTGGGTAGGTCTCGCCATCGATGACCCTAGGTAGGGAAGAGAACAGTTGAGAACTTCTTTTAGAAGGGTCTTTCTAGAATTTGGTGAGCTTCTTGATGTGACTCCTGTCTTTGTCTAAGGCCACTACCATCTATCAGGTACTTACTGTGTGGAAGCCCTCATGTATGACACTGGGAGAGGCTTTCAGCTATCCTGAGACATACACAGTGTCAGTACACATGGGTGTTACTGCAGAAGGTTATAGAGGAGGCAGGACTGGGCTAAACTCAGCCTACATTCCAAGCTGCTCTATGACCCTTATGAACTGTTCTGAGGCTCCGGCCAGTCACAGCAGAACAACACCGTAACGAACTGTTCTCTACGCAGCACTGAATCTACCTCTTGTGTGGCCAGACTTGAGCAGGAGGGAGACGAACGACTGAAGGATGTGATCCCATTCTCTGCAGCTTCTCCCTCAACCCTCCTGCTTGGGATGGGTGTTGCAGGGAGCTTGGCATCTTTGGGAGCAGAGCTTGGCATCTTTGGGAGCAGGTTTGGGGTACCTAGTGGTGGAGACAAGCTTCTAGCCGTCATCCATTGAGGTTGAGAAGGAACTGCCAGGCCATTTCTCTGCACGGAAAATGGCTGTTCCAGGAGTTCCTTGTGGGGTGAATAGGGACGGAAATGGACACCTGCTCCTTCCGGGAGTGGTGTGAGAGGGTGGAAGTGTACAGAGAAGGGGAAGGGAGGGGACCTAGCTGAGCACACAGAACAGGCATCTTTCTCTCTCTCCTCTGGTCAGGGTGTAACTCTGGGTCAGAATGGGGATGAACAGGAAGCCTGGCTCCTTCTGCTGGATAGGAAGTTCATAGTTTCTCCAGATGCTCTGCTGGGGTTCCTGGCCAGGGCAGGGAACAGGGAAACCTGCCCCGCACTTCTCTGTCTCACCCAGTGGAAAGATCTGGGGGCCCACTGGCCTAGGCTCCAGGGTCAGGGAACAGAAACTGTTCTGGGATAGAGGTGGGTGGGGAAAAAGGGAGGGGCCAACCACAGGGAACCTAGTCCCACCCCTGCAGTTTTCCAGAAATACCCACCCTAGCCAGTGCCCTTGCTCTTCTCTACCCCTAAATGCTCCCCCTACTGGAAGCAGCCTGCCTTCAATGCCTGCCTCTCCAGGAGGCTAGGGCCAAGTTTAATAAACATTGCAAAATAGATCATGGCGGGGGTGTGAAGGAAGGCAGGGGGGGAGGTGTGGACTACTGCCAGCTCAGAGTCCACAGGAACCCTGGCATCTCCTGAGGAAACAGAGTAGACCCGCCTGCCCTCTGCAGTGACAGAGGACCCCAGGAGTTAGCGTTTCTATTTTTCCAGCTGATTTTGGTGACTTCCTGTTCCTAGCTCTGGCCTAGAGTTGCCCTAGGCTTGTATTTCTCAAAGGCAAAGACTCCAAGATGCTGTGGTTCATGGTCTGCCACCTAGCAGTTCTTAGAGAGGAGGCTGGATGCCAGGAGGGACAGAGATGTCTCTGGGCTTGATAACACCCTTGTTCCCTGTGAGGCTCACAGGTGGAGCAGCATCCCGAGTGGCCAGCTTCTGGGCCAACTCGTCTCAGGCCCAGAGGAGATGGAGTTGCAGGGCTGGGTTGGGGATTGGAAGAGGTAGGAAGACACCTACATGGAGAAGTTGGTGATGAAGGCTTTCCTGGGTAGCTCTATCTGGAAGGTAGCTTCTTGAGCATCACTGGCCCTGTTGACCACCCGGCTGGTAACAACAGTATGGGCAAATCGGGAAGACACCCGGGAGTCAACCGTCAGGCTGTAGATGTCGATGCCATTCTGGACAAGGGAAGGGGAACAGAGCTGGGTTGTTTAGCTGACACCCCCCCCCAACTCTTCAAGAGTAGGCTTCCACTCTGGTTCCGGACCAAACTCCACCCTTCCTCTGACACAGATACTGACTAGGCCCCAGGCTGAACCCCGCCAAACATATCACATGTGAACATTTGTCCGAAGTCAGAGGCAGCTGTGGACCTCATTCCCCACAAGACAGCACCACAGAGCCGGCCTCCAGAGGCCCCATGGGAAATAGCAAGCACACAGGGGTAAAGGGTAATAGTCCAAGCCCGGCAGGATCACACTTGGGCAGAGTGAGAGGCCGGAGTCAGGGACCTTCTGTCTAGGCTGAGCTGAACAAGTTCTTTGAGTTTTGGAAATTCTGAGCTCCGTGAAAACAGGACACTATTAGACGGTCACAGGAGCTGCGAGAATCTGTAGAGGACCAGGTCTCGAAGGAGTGAAAATCTTCTTCACCCATTTTGCCTGCAATGGGTCCTCTGTCCCAGTCCCTCCACAGGGTTACTACTCAGCACACAGACTTTGCGCCCTGAGGCTGGAGAATGGATTTGTACACACATACAGGCCTATGCTCCTCTACCTGCTCCATGTGCCATGCTCTGCACACACAGACTGTTCAGATACTCATCGTCACCGGCCCCAGTTTAGCACGGAGGGACAGCATGACTTGTTTACAGGTTAGATGTCAGCTCTGTACCGTGTGTGGCACGGAACGCTTCCGAGGTATCATGAGCTTGATTTTCAACCAGCACTGCCCTCTGAGTCGGTTATATTATTACTCAGGTGAGGAAACAGATAGAACATAAGTATTTCCCAGAAATCACACATCCAGAACAGAAGAGCTGGGCTCGTACAGCCACATTCTGACCTACTTGGCTCAGCTGTCAGCCTCAAGGGGCAATTGGCTAAGCTTTCCTTCATCTATAAAGTGGCAAGAACAGGGTCACTCCTTCTGTTAAGTGAAGGAAGCAGTAAGGATCTCTGGGTTGTGCCTGGTGACTGACTAGTCAGCACCAGGTCTTTGCACACACACTGACCTGCACACATGCCTATGTAAATACTTCCTCACCCAGAGGCACTCCCCAGTTTCCCAGATGTGTTCGATCCTTCCCCAGCTCATACCACACATACACGGAGGCCCCTGTGGGTACTGCTACCTTTGTGGCAGTGGTGGTCTGCAGCACAGCCAGTAGTGAGGGCAAGACCAGCACAATGCTCCACATGTGGGCAGAGGCTGGGCTCTTCATTGGCCTTCAGTTGCCTGCCAGGCTGCTTCTGGACTTGAGAGCAAGTTGGTTATAAATTGGTAACTTGCTGGGTGTCCTGCCCTCAATGGCGCAAGTTCTGGGAAATGGGGTTTCCAAGCCAAAAATCCCTGAGGCTTCAGATAAGAAGACATGACCTATGTACAGTGAACTTGGCTCACAGCAGGGCATACCCTGAGGAAAGGCAGGCTCAGGTTGGGGCTGGGTATTAGTTCCCCTTCTGCAAGGTCCAGATTTTCAGGAATCACAACCTCACAAAGGTCATCCACCAAGCTTTGGAGGGCCAGAGGCACCCAGCAATGAGGCCAGTCTGCTCTTCATGAGTCTGGCCTGGGAGGAAATACAGGCTTCACTAGGAAGACTAGGGCTTGGAAGGATACCCTAGGTGGCTTCCTGGAAGAGACAGGGCCTTACTAGCCAGGTAGGCACACCTGGGGTTTCCTGAAACCTCAAGAGGCCTAGAGGTGTCTGAGGACACCAACAAGGAGATACACTTTTTGGAGCAAAAGATGCTGGGCCAGGACCCTCTGTTCACTCTCTGGTTCAAGGCTCCTGTTTGGTTCCTATTGCTGTACCCGAACTTTAGGTTCAAGCCAAGTAGACAGACCCCTTCAGAACCAGTCAGCCTGTCTAACAGCACCTGAAACGGGGTGTGAGGATCAAGAAAAGACAGACATAGGACAGATTCAGGAGGACTGTTAGTGAATACTGCAGCCCCTAGTTTATTCTGCCCTGTGCTTATATACAGCTTAGAAATAGGCAAAGGAGCATCAGCAAAGAATACCACATTGTTACAGACTTCTTTATCTGAAAGTAGCTTGGGTTCAAGGTATGGAGCAGTTAAACCACTTCCCTGCTTTCAAGGAGGTAGCGTGTGCTGTTTCTCTTGGCAAAACATCCTGTTTGTCCTATTTCAGTAAAGCTGAGCAAAATAAGTATGCATTTTTGATTCATCAGACCAAGATGGAGTCACTAAAGCTCCCGCAGACCCCCAAACAGGTCTGCAATTTGACAACACCCAAGAGTTGTAAAGATGCATATCCTCAGCCTAGAGCTGTGACGTTGGATGGTCTCTGCGGGAAGGTGGTGCACACAGGCGCCAGCTGCACAGGGTTCCTGACAGTTGTGTACAGGGAGAGTGGTGGCCTGATTTGGTCACAGCAGAACCATGAGAGTGTTACTTAAGTGCTGCTAGTGGCTTTTCTCGATATGTCCTTGATAAAGTTGAAGTACTTTTTTTTTTTTTTTTTGTTTTTTGTATAACAAATAGTGATAAAGTGAACAGACTGGGTACTTGGTGAAGACGGTGTTGATGTTCTTCAGTGGCTCTGGAAAGGCCACTCCTGGGTCTGTGGACATGAAAAGATGGCCAGCTGCTGGTGCGCTGTCTATCACCAGTGCAGTTTAGTCAAGGCTGTGGTATCTGGCCCTAGGACAGGGTATCATAGACTTTGGAACAATTTCTGCTGCTTCCATTAAAACCTTCCCTTTCCTTTCAAGGTTATGGCCAGAGGCCACACTTCTGTTCACCTGCTCACCCTCTTGGCTCTGGATGGGACTGGGGTTATGCAGGGGACACAGCTCTTCTGGGAAGAACGTTCTTAAGAGATCCAGTGAGCAAATACAGGTGCTGTCCCCAGAGAAGGTCTGCTCCTCTGGGACACAGAGCATAGGCCCAGCCTGGAGCCAGAGCTATATAAGGCCAGGCTGGCAAGGTCGTGAGAAATGCCCTGAGAAAGTTCTACCTGCCCAGGGCACACAAGGGGCTTCCCAGCAGAAGTCATCCACAAGCCAGGCCCTGCTCTCAGGGAGCCACGATTAGCCTGTCTGTGGTCTACAGACCCGTGGGTGTGTCAGCATCCCAGCTGGCGGGCTTTTAGTCTCCTCATTCTGACACAGCAGACACAAGACACAGGTCTGAAGAAGTCACACACAGCTAGGCACCTGGTATTCTCACAACCCGGACAACATGCTGGGGGCAGAGAGTGTGGTGGGTCAGAGTCCAGGAAACTCACTACCACTGGCCAGAGGAACCACACCTAGTTTTGTCTGAGATGGAGACACACAGTAAAGCAGCAGCCTAACAAGGTGGAAGGGGCTGGGCGCAGAGGACCTTGGGGACATCTCAGTGGCTTCTGTGGCAGGCAGAGGGAGCCAGGCCTCCAATGACTTAACTCGGAGAAGTGCCACTGTGACCTGCTTTATGGAATAAGCATCAGCTCAGCTCTCCTGTTGGGATGGTATGATGGGAAACCAGGGGCTGGCTTTGTTTTTTTAAATTTTATTTTAAGGTATATGAATATTTTGACTGCAGGTGTACCATATGTATGCAATGCCCATAGAGGCCAGAAGAGGGTGATAGAGTTAAATGGTTGTGAGCCACTGTATGCCTATTGGGAATTGAACTAGTGTCCTCTGCAGAAACAGCAAGTACTTTTAACTGTGGAGCCATCTCTCCAGCCCCGAAATGGAGGATTAGAAAGGAGAACAGAACCTGGCCACGGTGGCGCACACCTTTAATCTCAGCACCCAGGAGGCAGAGGCAGGAGGATCTCTGTGAATTCAAGGCCAGCCTGGTCTACAGAGCGAGATCCAGGACAGCCAGGGCTGTTAGAAAAACTGTCTCCGGAAAAAAAAAAAAAGAGAGCAGAGAGGTGTACAGTCATCAGGTCTGTACTGTGTCAGCCTGTCTTTCTAGTACATGTCAGCAGCCAGGAAAGCAAGCACACAGTATCCCCTGCCCCGCCCACCCCAGAGCCCAGGAAGGGCACTGAACGCGTTCCATCCCCACACTGCCCTCTCTTCCTCTGCAGTTAGTGGCCATGGCCGCTGACCAACTGACACCTTCCCAAGGTTGGAGCCACTCGGGCACCTCTTTATTGGTGATTCCAAGGTGATGGTAAAGAAGGGCTAGGGTTGTGGGGAGTCAGGATGGTTCCGGAGACAGCAGGGAAAAGTCATCTTCCAGCATTAGAGAGAGAGAGAGAGAGAGAGAGAGAGAGAGAGAGAGAGAGAGAGAGAGCGAGCGCTCGTGGGAGAGGCTCCTGAGTCCAGGTGTGTGTGGAGTGGTGCAGTGCACACTTCTCAGCCAAAGACGCTCTTGGCAGGTCCCTCTTTGGGCTTCTCAAAGACTGTCTCGGTGCCTGTGCGGTTGCGGCTGAACACAGACGGGGCAGCTGAGCCAGCTTGCTCTGTGGGTAGAAGAGGTGGAAGAGAGGAGTCAGGGGCCTACACTGGGTTTCTCAGCGGCAAGGCTCCCTATGCTGGGGGCAGCCCTCTTATACCCAGAAACTCTCAACACTCTCAGCTACCACTGGGAGAAGCTTGTTTGCAGTCCTGCCTCGTGCCCTGGAGTACTCTCCACAGTCCCCCACGACCCGGAATACACTCTCCACAGTCCCC